>CP135569.1:7152927-7449600 GCA_032401905.1 Swietenia macrophylla | reverse complement strand
AAATGAGTAACTAAATTCACAATCTAAAGTCGGCGATAATGTCACATTTAAAATAATTCCGAAGGTAAAATTAAAATTTGGGTTTAAATTAATTTATAAATAATTTTAGATGATTTTTTAAAATATAATTTTATTAAATTTAATATTAAAATAAATAATAAATAATAATACATATATTAATTTTATATTTTAATTTTAATGTCAAATTTAATAATAAATTAGTTTTACCTATTTTATATTTATAATTGTCAACTGAATTGTAAATTTAAAGGACAAAAGTATATGCCAATATAAAATTCGATTCCTCCTCCATTGTCACGTCGCTGTATGATCTTTGAATAAAAGATTTTGTTTAAAGAATATTTAAACTAAAAGAAAGCATTTAAAACGTTATCAAAGAGGATTTCCTTAACCCAATCACAAAATCTTGCCTTATCCCAAGAAACTAACACCAATTGATTTCTAGTACTTGATATGATGCTAGAAAATCAAATGATGAGATTGAGAACATTTGAAATCAATGTGGCATTTAAAGTCAATTTTAGAAAGTATAGGGACTGAAATGATAATTTCGCATATGAGCAATAATATGTTGTCCGTGTTTGTGTGATTTTATTGGGCAATTTGTTCCACTGCACAACCTTTTTATCATAATCTGTTACAACTTTCCACGTCAGTGTGCCAACTGTGACATGGGTCCCACGCAATAATCATCCCGACCTTTCTGCAAAACTCAATTACATCGAGCAAACTTTTCCATGAAATTAATGAATTAAAAACTAAAATAGAAAAGCAAGAAAAGCATAGTCGGAAACATTTTCATACGACAATCACTAATTGTCTTGTTTCTCAGTTTCTGTCACGCAATTCTCATGTCCAAACAGAGTTACCGAGTTTGCTTCTGCTTCCGCCGGCGGTTCCTAGTGACCGTGTCGGAGGCGCCGGAGGCGATCAAGTCTTGGTTCGATCAGTACTCTGAGAATGGCACCATGACCGTTGATCATCTGCAGCGGTTCTTGGTTGAGGTTCAGAAAGAAACTAACGCCACCAAAGAGGACGCGCAAGCGATCATTGATAGCTTGCGTGAGCTCAGGCATTTGAATATTTTTCATCGGAAGGGTCTTAATCTTGAAGCTTTCTTTAAGTACCTCTTTGGTGATATTAATCCTCCGATTTCTCCTTCACGTGGGGTAATTTTATTTTATTATTGTTTTTGTTTCTGGAAATGTTGAATTTTCGTGCTTCGCATTGAAGTCACGTAGGGGAAAACAGATGAAATTTTTATTTTTATTTTTATTTTTTTTTTGGGTTTAATTGGGTTTTGTAGACAACTAAAGCTTCACTCAGCTGAACTTGATAGCTAACACATCTAGATTTGTTGGTTTAGGGTTTTTTTTTTTTAAAAAAATTGTTCGGTATTTTGTTTGGTAGTCGAGAAATGGTCTTGGTTTTGCTGGACAGAAAGGTGAAGCCCCATCCAGCTAAAGTTAACAGTTAATACTATTAAATCCTTAGCTCAGTGACTCTTTTGTAGAAGTTTTCAGTGGTGAGTATTCTGCTTGGTTGCTGAGAAGACGTGGAAAAGAGAAGGCGTTGACTTAAAACTTCATAGTACGTTGTTTTCAACAGCGGATAGCGAAAGGAGAACTAATCATGTACTTATTTGGCTGAAGTAAAACAAGATATTGCAGTTCATATTTCCCAATCCGTTAATTTTTGAGGGTAATGAAAATGTGGAAACTTGTGCGGGCTTACATGCTTGGAATTAATGTATTTTTGTTTTTAAGTTGGCAAAGAGAATGACAAAGTTCAGAATTGTTATTATATGTGTGAAATTGACTATTACTTTGTTATTATTGTAATGCATTTGTATTTAGCGGGTATTTTGTCCAATGAGTAGAGTTTTACTTAGTTATTGTAATTTAGTAATGACATTATTCATGTGATTCCCTTAAGGTGTCCCCCTAATTAATATAGTTTACAACTGGTGAAGTGGATTTATGCAATGTCAATGCTCCATTTTGTTTTCCCTTTGATTTTTAACATGCATTGTGAATTGAATTGCTGGTTTCAGGTGCACCAGGATATGACTGCCCCTTTGTCTCATTACTTCATATATACTGGCCACAATTCTTATCTGACTGGGAATCAGCTTAATAGTGACTGCAGTGATGTTCCCATCATACATGCACTGCAGAGAGGTGTGAGAGTGATTGAATTGGATATATGGCCGAATTCGAAGAAAGATAATGTGGAAGTTCTTCATGGAGGGTATTGATTAATTACAAATGTAGCCCGTCTGACATAAATGCCAAGCAACTCTGTATTTTATTGACTAATGAGACAACTTTTTTTTTAAATTTTTTTTTTTGAATCAAGCTTCCTATTGTAACATTTCAGTACTTACTAACATTGAGTATTTACGAGTTTTTTAATTTTAAAAATAGCCTATCATAAATGAATTGCTTTCTTCCTAATCAATGGATTGGTTTCCTCCATACAGGACGCTGACTACTCCAGTGGAACTCATCAGGTGTTTTAGGTCTATCAAAGAGTATGCCTTCGTTGCATCTGATTATCCAGTTGTCATAACCCTAGAAGACCACCTTACTCCAGATCTTCAGGCTCAAGTAGCTGAGGTGTGTCTGTGCATTTTTATGGGAATTTGAATTTCTTATGGTATTATTATTTACCTCGTTTGACTATTTCTAGATGGTGACTCAAACATTTGGAGAAATCCTGTTTTCTCCTGGCTCTGAATGCTTGAAGGAATTCCCCTCACCAGAATCACTGAAGAGACGGATCATCATTTCAACCAAACCGCCAAAAAAATACTCTGAGAAAAAAGAGGTTGAGGAAAAAGAGGATGATTCCCAGAAGGGTAAGGCTGCAGCTGATGAAGAAGCTTGGGGAAAAGAAGTCCCCAGCCTTAAAGGTGTTACTGGAACCCAGGACAAGGTATATGGAGATTTGGATATGATTTAACAATTCAAGTTTTATTGTTTTACTTGCTGATAAACCATGAACTAGCAGGATGATTTGGATGAAGGAGACAACAATGATGAAGAAGATCCAGATGAGAAGTCACATCATAATGTTGCGCCAGAGTATAAACATTTAATTGCTATTCATGCTGGGAAGCCTAAAGGTGGGATGAGGGAATGTTTGAAGGTGGATCCTGACAAAGTGAGACGTCTTAGCTTAAGTGAGCAACAGCTTGAAAAGGCTGTAGAAACATATGGAAAAGATATTGTCAGGTATTTCTAAAAGTTATTAATGCTGTTTATAAGGGATCTTATTTTGAGTGTTTCAGTGTGCCTTTAGCTGCACTTTCAAGCTAGCATGTTTAGGTTCCCTTGTTACCAGAATGTACCCTGTTTGCAGATTAATCCAACGATTTATCAGCACCAGCTTTCTTAATCTTTTTCTTCTTTCAACTCTCATTTATAAGTTGAGTGGTTCAATAAGATCTAAGTTTCTTGAGAACCTGAATATGATCTATCTTCAAGCTTATCATGTTTTGATTGTGTAATGTGCAAACATTGTTTCTATCTTTTTAGTTGAGGAGCATTTTTGACATGCTCATGATTGCCCTGCTATAGATTTACCCAACGGAATTTGCTGAGGGTGTATCCGAAGGGTATACGTGTGGACTCGTCAAATTACAACCCGCTAATTGGGTGGTCACATGGTGCTCAAATGGTTGCATTTAATATGCAGGTGTGCAATTTTGACCTTAATCCAAATGGAGATTCTTATTTTTGTACACTTATATTGCCATATTGTAGCATTTTCTTTGACATTGTTTTTTGTTGACTTTCAACAAATAAAAGTTAGGAAGTTGAAGGTGTTTGGTCTTGTGAATTTCTATGGATGGTGTTATATGAAGGATCAGATCATTATTTGTGCCTGACGTGACAATTGCACGAGTGTGTTTATGAACTGTGTGTCTTTGTTTGTAATTCAGCAGCTGTGTTGTAAATTAAAATGCAGGCATCCATGTGCATATAGCTGTGTTTCAGCCATTACAAAGAACCAATTTGTGATGTTAGCTGTCTTTATAACTCTGAGTGATTGCTAATGAAGCATGTTCGCAAACCAATATCATATTAGAACTTTGCTTGTCCAAGTATGAAAAAACATGTTTCTGTTAACAGGGACATGGGAGATCTCTCTGGTTGATGCACGGAATGTTCAAAGCCAACGGTGGCTGTGGGTATGTTAAGAAACCCGAATTTCTGTTGAAAACTGGTCCTAATAACGAGATCTTTGATCCCAAAGTCAAATTAAATGTGAAAAAGACTTTGAAGGTGAATGCTTCTTATCTTTTATATTTTTTCTTTGGCCTCTCAATGAAGTTCATGATCAGAAGTTGTGCTGATAAATGATTCTTGTTCTCTCTTACTGATAAGGTCACTGTATATATGGGAGAAGGATGGTCTCATGATTTTCGTCACACTCACTTTGACGCATATTCCCCTCCAGATTTTTATGCAAAGTTATGTTGATCAAATCTACTCCATTTTAATGCACACGGCTTTGTTTTCATTGTCATCATGATCTCAAAATTTTTTACTGTCTCCAGGTAGGGATTGCTGGAGTCCTTGCTGATACAGTAATGAAGAAAACAAAGAAGCTGGAGGACAACTGGATACCTGCTTGGAACGAGGAATTCGAGTTCCCGCTCTCGGTTCCAGAACTAGCTCTCCTACGAATTGAGGTTCATGAATACGACATGTCTGAAAAGGATGACTTTGGAGGCCAAACATGCTTACCTGTATCCGAGCTAAGACAAGGCATTCGTGCAGTTTCACTCCATGACCACGAGGGAGAGAAATACAAATCAGTGAAGCTACTCATGCGCTTCGAATTCATATGATGTTATTAGTGGTTCTCCACCCTGCATGCTCAGGGTAAGAGAGATGTACAAAATATGTGAAGACGCTTTCATTTTGATTTTCTTTAGTAGTGTGAGCTTTAGTGTTAATCTGTTTATATTTGCCTCGTCTTGGGATACACAACACCGCCGCTCTCCAGTTCTTCCCCTCAGTTGTCTGTTGGAGCTGATAAATATTTGTTTAGAATCTAATATTATTCCTTCTACGTATGTAACGATAGAATTTTTTTTTTTTTCGGCTAGATAATTTTTAATATTTTTATTTTTATATTTTTAAATACAAATTAAATAATTAATATTAAATTAGCTCCTGACTCCTGTTAAAACTCAATCATCCTTATTAGATTTGGATGGTTTAAGTCGTTTGAAGGAATTAGGGGACTGTTTGATCTAAAATTCAAATCGGTATTTATCGGTTTTAGCCGTTCCATTTGGATTTTTTGAGGGTGAAAACGTAAATTTAAACATTTTACACGCACATCACTCGACTTAAGAACTCGTCCATGGCGCCAACAGAACCCTCAGAGAACAAAATCAAGAGAAAATCCCCGTTAATCCCGCATCATTTTCCTAACATTTCCGAAATGACCTCCACCGCCAATTACCAACAGTTCTTGTCCGACTCCGATACCGACTCCGACAACGGCCGATCGGAATTATTTCCTGACCTGTCCAGTGCCGTTTTGAAACCATACCTAGAATCGACCGGACTGTCATCTCTAACGGAGCCATCAGATCTCTCGAAGATCCGATCATTCCTCACTTCATCATCATCCGGCGCCCTATCTTGCCTCATATGTCTCGAACGCATCAAACCGTCCGATCCGACGTGGCACTGTTCCTCCCTCTGCTATTCAGTCTTCCACTTAATCTGCATCCAGTCCTGGGCCCGCCAAGCCTCCGATCTCTCCGCTTCGCTCGCCGCCTCCCGCCTCCCTATCTCAGCCGAAAAGGCCGCCGAATCCTCCACGTGGAACTGCCCCAAATGCCGATCTCAATACTCAAAATCTGAAATTCCCAAGAAATATCTTTGCTTCTGTGGGAAATTAGAGGATCCGTACAGTGAAGACCCGTGGATTTTGCCACATTCTTGTGGCGAAGTCTGTAATAGACCTTTACAACATAATTGCGGCCACTTTTGTTTACTGTTATGTCATCCAGGTCCATGCCCGTCGTGCCCGAAGTTAGTTAAATCAGCATGCTTTTGTGGCAAGGTTCAAGATGTTCGTCGCTGCGGATTTAAAGCATTTTCGTGTAATAAAATTTGTTCAAAACCGTTAGACTGTAAGATTCATAACTGTTCTCAAATCTGCCACGACGGGCCATGCCCGCTGTGTAAAGCGCGCGCAGTATACAAATGCCGATGTCGCAGAGTTGAAAAAGAGAGAGAGTGCTGTGAGAGAGATTTTAGATGTGAGAATCCTTGCGGGAAAGCTCTTGACTGTGGAAAACATGTGTGTGAGAAAGGGTGTCATGTTGGAGAATGTGGAGAGTGTCCTCTTCAGGGGAAGAGGACGTGTCCCTGTGGGAAGAGGATGTATGAGGGAATGCCGTGTGATTTTGCCGTGCCATTGTGTGGTGCCACTTGTGATAAGACCTTGAGTTGCCGGATACATAGGTGTCCTGAACGGTGCCACCGTGGACAGTGTATTGAGACTTGCAGGATTGTCATTACTAAGATGTGTCGCTGTGGGAGCTTGAAGAAAGAGGTATGAGACCTTGCTTAATTACTCAGATGTGTACTATATATCAGTGGTTTCTGTTGTTACATCAGTTAGTTCGAAATTGTAAGGTTTTAACTTTGAGTGAATATTTTCTTTGATATATATATATATATGGTTGTATGGTTAAGGTGATCATTTTAAGCTGTTGTGTGAGAAATTGAATGCTTTAAGTGGACCTAGAGTCATTCCCTGGCAATATCTCCATGATTGCTTGGTAATGGTTCATTTTATGCTGTTGAGTTGGGGATTTGAATGCTCTAAATGGGTCTAGTGTTGGTCTCTTGATAGACAGAGATGGTTTTATTGTTAGACAGATCATCTTTACGATGTTAATTGTAAAATTGGGATGCATTAATTGAATCTAGAGTAGTGTTGGATATCAATACGAGCTGTTTTATGGGTAATTTTATACTGCAATTTCAATGTTCAAATGCTTTAACTGAATCTAGAGTAGGTTCCTTGCTATCAAGATTTGGCATGCGAAAGGAAGTGTCAGAGATTGAGAGATTGTGGACGGCATGCTTGTAAGCGTCGTTGTTGTGATGGGGACTGCCCACCTTGTTCAGAGGTGTGTGTTGCAATATCTGCTTCCAGCTTATTTAATCTTCTTAGTTGTATATGAGAATGAATTGACTTTTTGAAATTTCAGATTTGTGGCAAGAGGCTTAGGTGTAAGAACCACAAATGCCCATCCCCATGCCATCGGTATGCCACCTCTCATAATATACCTGTTTCTTTATCGTATGCAAGAGAAGACATTGGCTCTTGGTCCATTTGTTGAAGAAAGTTAAAATAAAGTTGAAAAGAGTGTAGTTCTATTATGCTTCATGGTTTGGGTTCTTGGACCATAGTTTTGGTTTTCCTGATAGAATTCAATCTATAATTGCCATCTCAGCAATTATTGACTTTGAATTACAAGTCAAGGAAAGAAGAAAAAATTGAGCTACAAAAAGCAAATTTGTATGAGAAGTCTTAGATTTGAATTTAGCTCATTTATTATTAGGCATTTTACATATCCAACAAGTTTTTATTGCAAATACTTGATATCTTCCTAATGTGGGATCGTGAACTTTGGATTTTTATTGTCTTTTTGAATTATGGTCTTATGGGGAAGCTTAACATGATAAAATCACTTTTATTATGTAGAGGCGCCTGTGCTCCTTGCCCTTTGATGGTGACTATTTCATGTGCATGTGGGGCGACACAATTTGAGGTGAGAATTTAATTTGTAGACATGTCTTGTATACAATCTTTCTCAGCTCAGAACCAATGTCCATTACTTTGTTTCATGCATTTAAATTTGTTTTTGCTAATATTGAGTATGAAATTTGTTTAAGGTTCCATGCGGTACTGAGAAGGATCAAAAGCCTCCTAAATGTCGAAAAGCATGTCATATAACTCCATTATGCAGGCACAGATCAATTTGCAAGGTACTATGCCTTGTTGATTCCTAGTTATAGAATCATTCATCTATATTTGCTAAAATTAATGTAAATTGAGGAATGAGATATGTGTTAATGGTTATACATAGTCTAAAACACATTTTACTGAGGAGTTATATAACTCAATGATGCTTGTGTACTTCCGTCCAGCCTCACAAATGCCATTATGGAGCTTGTCCCCCGTGCCAGCTAATTTGTGAAGAAGAATATCCATGTGGTCACAAGTGCAAATTAAGGTTTGCAAAATTCTGTAATTCATGAATGTTTTCTGAAGTTTTCTTTTGGTGTGCTCTTCTTGATCATAGTGTCCTCTCCTCATCATTTCTTTTTCATTTTATGTTCAGGTGTCATGGCCCTAGACCTCCTCCTAATCCCGAATTCACATTAAAACCAAAGAAAAAGAAATCCAACCATCAGATTGAAGTTACTCCTGGTTCTCCTTGCCCTCCTTGCCCTGAGCTTGTTTGGAGGCCATGTCTTGGCCAGCACATTGGAGCAGAGAGAAGGGTCAGTTTTCTTTTTCTCTTCTCTCTCTCTCTCTCTCTCTCTCTCTCTCTCTCTCTCTCTCTTTGGTCTTTCAGAAAGAGGAAAAAAAATGTTGGTAGCTGTATTTTTAAACTTACTTTTTTGATGGAGTTTTTCCTTCCTCTTTTCAGATGATTTGCTCAGATAGAACACAGTTTTCTTGTAATAATTTATGTGGAAATCCTCTTCCTTGTGGCAATCACTATTGTACAAAAACTTGCCATGCCCTGAAGAGCCAATCTTCATCATCCATTGAAATGAGAAGCAGTGAATCTTGTGAAGATTGTCTTCTTCCTTGCGAAAAGGTATTAGCCTTTAATCATTCCCGTGCACCTCTTTTCTTTTCCTTTTTTTTTTTCATCCTGTATTATCTTTTGTTCCCACAACTGTATCTCTTGAGTTTGGAAAGTATACCATATCGACTGATTTATCACCAGGTACTTGAAAAATCATTGTTAAGCATTCTTGTCATTGTTTTGGTTTCTTAATATTTGTTCAGGAGAGGGTGCCTGCTTGTCCACATCCCTGCCCCCTGCCATGTCATCCGGGAGAATGCCCCCCCTGCAAAGTTCTTATAAAGCGATCTTGTCATTGTGGTACAATGGTACATGTCTTTGAGTGCTTATATTACAACACTTTGTCTGAAAAGGAGCAAATAACTGTTCGCTCATGTGGTGGGCCCTGTCATAGGTAATTCATAGCTTTTGCTCTAGGTTGTTATGCAGACATCTTCTATAAATGTATCACATTTAGAGCCCGTTTGACAGTGCTTATCCATGTGTCTGGCTATTAAACTTGTACAAGTACTTATTAAATTTAATTAACACTAAATGTGACTTTTAAATTAGTACGTAATTACATACTAATTAAAATAGTACTGAACATGTTTTATGGGTAACATTAAACATTATTAAAATTTTGTTTTAGAAAGTGCTAACATGCACTAGCACTTATGCATTTTAGGAATTTTTCTTTGGCACTCCCAAACAGACCCTTATTTTACTCTATTATTCGTGAAGGCCTTGATTTCAAATATTCATATAGTGTTTGTTATTATTTTGGCTCATGTTCAGTTGCTATTCTTTTTTCAATTCTTCTCTCTTTTACTCACAATTGAAGGTTCTTATGTTTGGCTTGCCTACTATGTGCGACTAAACCTTTGGTATTGATATAATGTTTGTGATGCAGAAAATTACCCTACTGTACACATCTATGTCCACAAATATGTCATCCTGGCCAATGCCCATTGCCTGAAAAGTGCTGCAAAAAGGTGATAATTTTAATAAACTACAAAATTCACCCAGTTCATGATAGTATAAAATCACTTAAATGAATTTATGTGCCCCATTTGGATGCGTATATTGTTGCGCATATCTTATTATTTTATCTATTTTATATTAATCTGCTATCCAAATATCAACTTTTGCTTCTCAAGGTTATTGTTCGTTGCGGGTGCCAAACCTTGAAGAAGGAGTGGCTGTGTCAAGATGTTCAAGCAGCCTATCGCAAGACTGGTTGTGATCCCAAACATATATCTAAAAATCAGTTTGGAATCAGACTTCTTCCTTGCAGTTCTGACTGCAAGAGTAACATACAGGTTGTTGATTCGGTATTACAGTCACGTAAACCTAAAGTTGAGGTAGCTTCTTTATGTCTGACAAGAAATAATTGATTCAAGCTGCATCATTTATTTTAGACACCCCATATTAATATACTCGTGTAGTTGTATTTATTTTTAAGCCAGAGATTGTTTTGCTTAGTAAGAACCTGCCTGCCAATGGATTAGCCATTTGCAGTTTCCTTGTTATAACATCATAGTATCTATGCAACTTTAACATAAATGCATTTGGGCATTACGGTGGCTTTTTAGTGATTGAGCTAAAATTTGGTACTGTTGTGTCTTGACTAAGGAAAAGGAGCCAGCCACTGAGAAGCATGTAGTAAAACGTAGGAAAAGACGTGAACGTGTTCAAGAAGTGAATCAAGCCTCAAGGCTGCAGGTATGTTATTTTCTCTGGAGGAAACTTGATAACTTCCCATTGCCTCTTTGTTTTGTATGACAACAACTATTTCTTTGTACAGAGAATCATCGCCACTGTTAAGCATCTGCTTCTGTTGGCCATTCTTTTGTTAGCTGTACTTGCAGCTTTATATTATGGGTACAGGGGTCTCTTGAAGCTGTCTGATTGGATGAATGAAGTTGAAGAGCAAAGACAAAGAAAAAGATATCCTCGGATCTAAACATCCCTCTCTAATAATTTTTGCTTGTGTCTGGTAAATTATACATGAGATTAGGGCTTTATACGTCCAATAGGATTTATTACTCAGCAAAGTACTTTTCTAAATAAGCAAGAAAATTATCACTTGCTGGGCCTTACCCCAAGAAAATTTTGCAAAGTTTTGGATTTTTTTTCCCAACCCTTGTTGAAAAGTTGGTCATTAAACTTATACACTGACAATTGGCATTTTTTGAGGTTTCTTCCAGTGATATAGTTATGTAAACCATTTTTCTTAGTGCTTAAATTTCCAATTCTATGGTTGTCATAAATTGCTGATTGGTTGATGTCGTAAAAATTGAAGAATGACTGTATTTGCTTAAAATGCATACAGTGAGACTCCCAGGAAGTTAATACTTCAGAGATATTTTGAATTTCCTAAAACTTTCATCAGATGTTGTACTGACACTAAATTAGATAGGTTCATTTTTTTGTTCTTGAACTTGATATCCAGGTAAAATATGAACAAACAGTGATGATAGTAATACTATACAGTGAGGTAACGCAAAATCAAAGGCAAAGAAATCTGCATTTCAGCTGCTGCTTCTTTATTTGATGATTCACTGTTGCATATTGTAATTCATTTAGTTAGTTTCATTGAAAGTGAAAATTTTACATGAATTTCCAGCCAAGTTGTTTGCATTGGAATATTGGATGAAACTGTCTGCTGTGAATTCTGAGGTCCAGAGAAAAATAAGACCACAGGTAAACTTCATTTATATATGAAATAGATCTTGTATGTGTTGAGAAATTAGAAGTGCTTTCATAAAGTTGTGTCATAGTTCAAGCTTTTAGTTTCTGCAAGAAAATTTATCATTCGTTCCAACAAAACTTTGATAGAATGGTCAGAGATTTTGGACTTTTGTTTTAAAATATATGAAATGGATTTTGATGGTGTTTAGAAATGCTTTAATGAAGTGTTTAGAAGTGCTTGCTTACTTGAAAAGTGCTTTTAAAATAATATTCTTTATTTATGTTTTTTTTATTTCTAGAGAATTTGGAGGTGTGTAGTTTAATCTGGACGGCGCAGTCACATTTCTCAAGTCTTTGTACTCTTTTGTAAGTCTACGGACAACGCCTCCCCCAGAAAGGTCAATGAAAAGTAACGGAAGTCAACAACGTGGATTCTGGGTATATTTGTGTTGCTTTGCTATTCTCCGAATAGAATACAATTCGCCCAAAGATTCCAAGTATTAACAATAATACCCCATGGGACTCGTCGTAAAAAATATAGAAAACACTTTCGAAAAAGTGATTCTTTGAAAAAGGAAACGTTAGGTAACGTTAAGCCTTTGAATTTTTGTGTGAATTAATCAATTTGTCCTTACTTTTCAACCCCAGAATACAGAGAGATTGCTGGTAGATTTTCGATCAAGGTACTGTAAATTTGAACCTAAAGTCTAATAGTAAAAGTAAAAGAACAATGATAAATACTAATTATTAAATAAAAGTTCTCCTATGCTTCAAAAATTAAGTATTGTAACGGTTACAAGTGTAATCTGGAATGGTAGGATAATATTTCTTGTCCTTACAGAAAAGTTGGAATTTGTTAATTGAGCGTTTATCAGAATGAGATGAGCATCCAAAGTTAGAATGGGTTGAGATGAATTAAAAGCCTTTGTGGGGTCAAAATATAAATGCCAAATTACATACACGCTGTCCGATGAATAACAACAACCTAGAATAGAACAGTCCATTCACTTTCTGCAGCTTGGCTTGCACGGACAGAGAAAAGACGGGAGCAGCCGACATATAGTCGTTACGTGGTACATTTTTTTTAAACGATTAACTTAAAATAATAATATAAAATTTAAAATAATTTATATAAAAATTTAAAATATAAATTAAAAAATATTAAAAATATAAATAAAAAATTTAAAACAATAAATATAAAATTTAAACATTTAACTGTAATGTTGCGGTGAACGTAAGAATCCCGTAAAACATAGCTCAAAAATGCTGCCAAACCACCCAGTGTTTGTGGATGAAACTAATCCATGGAGAACAAACGGACATAGTCTCGATTCATTATTGTTCATTTCATTACACCGATGTGCTTTGACAGTTTGCTGTCTTGTTTCTTGATTTGCCTGCTCGGTGTTTACCATTACTGACTTGTCACCCACCGTCTCAACGTTCAATTTCACTAAATTTTATAATTAATTCTTAGGCATGAATTTGCTACATTAATTAATTTAGAGGCGAGGCACCGCACAATTCAACGTGCTCCTCCTTAATAGTACTCGTTATCAATCGATATTGACAGCTGCTAACAAGTCTTGCCCTACACCTTGGACCACATTGACTGCTTTCTTTTACCTTTTAGCATTGAACTTTGAATTTCCTTCATATCATATCCTATGTCCTTAGAATTATGTGGACCTGCGTTCCCATTTCAATGTCTGAACCATTCTTAACCCTCTTATGGTTTCAAAGTCTCCTCCCCCGTGCGATTCAAGTAATTTTAAATACGATCATGTATTTTGATTAATACATTTATCAATGATGTAAGGAAAATAAGAAAAGAAAGACAGGAAGGAAGAGATAATGTAATAATTTTCCATGTTGTCAGGTGTTCAAAAAATAAAAATTTTCTAAGCTACAACTCAGTGGTAGAGGACGAAACTCCTAATTCTTTACACTCCAGAAGTCTATCGATATAAACCATTCAGGAAATTTGAAAATTAAATTAAACTCAACCAAAAGGAAAAAAAAAAATCTATTTTTGTTTCGTTTTGCTCTTTTGGGAATCCAATTTCAATCTGAAACAATTGAGACTATACCGCTAGAAATGCTGCCATGGCTATGATCACAGAGATCCAATGCTCTTTTTAGATTGGCAACAATGTCTGCCATTGTTGGCCTCTCTTTTCCTTCCAAATTTACACAATGCATTGCGGTGTATGCTACCAGTTCTACTGCTTCTGCTTCATTTAGCTCTGCTGGCCCAACTCTAGTGTCCAGAATATTAACCAACTCTCCAGCCATAATTGCCGGCACCGCAAAATCTACTATGCTTACAGGAGCTCCTCCTTTTTCATCACTACTCTTGAATATCGCTCTTTTCCCCGTTAAAAGCTCTAGCAACACCACGCCAAGTCCATAGACATCACTCTTTTCTGTTAACACATTCAATCCGTAGTACTCGGGATCAATGTAACCAATAGTTCCTGCTGCTTTCATTGGCCTGAAATCGCGTTCTGACTCTGGACCCATCAGTGATAATCCGAAATCAGATACTCTTGCTGTCCAATGTGCATCTAGCAATATGTTAGAAGATTTTATGTCTCTGTGAATTATAGGTGGAACTGCATCATTGTGAAGATACTCTATTCCTCGAGCAGCATCTAACGCGATTTTGATCCTGACTTTCCATGAATTTATAAAACTACTACTCTTCTCAACATTGTTCTTGTCATGTAAATGATCATAAAGTGCTCCATTTTTCATGTACTCATAAACCAAGAGCCTTTCATCACTCTCTTCGCAATATCCAACAAGCCTAACCAAATGTTTGTGATGAAGCCTCGACAAGAATGCTAATTCTGATTCAAATGCACTCTCTTTCTCTTGAAATTTCTTCGTCTTTTGGGCTGTTTCGCCTCTTTTAATTGCTACCTCGCGACCATCAGACAGTTTGCCTTTATACACAACACCGAAGCTACCGGCACCAATCTTGTTCTCCACTGAAAAATTGTTGGTGGCCGCTGCAAGCTCAGCTAGCGAAAATTCCTCTGCTTTATCAGCGTGTTTCGATGATGTTCCACTTCTCTGGCGCCTCATTGTCAATAATCTTGAGCCCTGGCGCCGAATAGTAGCTGATCGCGAAGGTGGACTAGTATGCGAAGTTGTCCCTCCATTAGAACCGGCTCTAGTTATAGTTGGCTGCACCGAATTATGAACTTTCTTCTTCCCAAAACAAACCCCAGTCCACACGCAATAAATTATTGTACAGATACCTGCAAAAGCTCCTACTGATCCAACAATGGCAAAAGCCAATAAACCTCTAGTCAATTCTCTCGAAGGAGACGATGATGGAGGAGAACCTGATGAAGGTGTTGGCGCTGAAGGAATTGATGATGGTGGTACAAAATTTTGAGTTAAACAAGGCTTACAGATAGCACCGGAGCCAGAACATAACCTGTCAGAGTCAGGATATAAACCACACTCATCACAAGAAGATCGAATACAAGGCCCTGGAAGAATTTCCTGTGGAAATGGAATTACAAATCCTGAATTTGATCCATTAGGCCACCCAGGACCCCAACAAATTACTGAAAAATTGCTGGTTGTTAATCCACAAGTAAAATTGGAACCTGAAACAATCGATTCAAACGAAATTTCTTCAATCCCATTAACAGAATAATCTCCTCCCCCGCCCCAGCAAACCACTGATCCATTCAATCTCCGAATCGCGCAACTGTGACTATCCCCAAGAGTTAAGGCAGAATACTCAAAAGCTGAAGAATTTGACGGAATATTCAACTGTCCTAGTTCATTATTCCCGTGGCAAACGGCAAAACCAGTTGAATTTATACCGCAAACGTGATTCCCGCCTGCGGTGATGCTCAACATTGACGCGTTGCCAAATTCTCTTTCGATTTGATTCGCTATCGATTTGCTTCCCCAGCAACGAACTTGGCTGCTATTCATCAGGATTCCGCAAGAAAACCGGATTCCTGATGATAAAGACCTGAATTTGAATTCTTTTGACGGTAAATTATTATTTTCACCAGCTTTTCCTCTCCAGCAATTCACCTCTCCTTCAACTGTTGTAGCACAAACTTGATCACTACCGACTGAAAGATCATTCAATAAAACAGTATCGTTGTAGTGGATTCTCTTCGGGGCAAAGCCGGAAATACCAGAAAAAATTGTGTCCCAACAGAGCAAACTGTACCCACCGGAGCGAACACCGCAGAAAAATGTCTCCCCACCGGAGACCGAAGAATATGAGATGTTTGGTTCAACGGCTACGATCGTCCCACCTTGGTAGCACAGAAGGCGCTGAGTGGACTGAGCCGCCACGATGGCGCAGACGGTGCGGGAGCCGTAAATGACGGCGAGAGTGGAGCCTGAGCCCAAAGCATAGGTGTGTAATGGAAGGGATACGAAACTGAAGACAATAATGGCGACGGTGAAGATGACGAAGGAGGAAAAGCGTAGCTTCGTCATCTAAAAGGGTGGAGGTTGGCGTCTTGCTTCGTTTTCTTCATTTCCAGACCCTCCGAAACCCAAAAGAAAAATGAAACGGAAGAGAGCTTAATCTCACGAGATGAAGAAGAGAGAGAAAGAAAGAGTTGCAGGTCTCATTATACTGAGTTGGAAGAGTAAAGGCTCGGTTGTTTTTTATTATTATTATTATTATTATTATTATTATTATTATTATTATTATCCAAAATCAATTTTTTTTTTTAAAAAAAAAAGTGCTTTTCAGATTCTTAACACCTGAAATTTATTTTAAAATAAATTTCAAAATTGAAAATTATTAATTATTAAATTTTAAAATATAGAAAATTATCATAAATGCTAGTAATAATAATATGAGTTTTTTTTTCTTTTTTAAAGGTGCGGTAGATAGTTCACTGAAATTAAAGGCTACCACAATTTATTTATCTACGTGGCTTTTCAATCTAAAATCAAATTCGAAAATCAATTTCGGGTAGACCGACCAAACAAACAAACAAACAAGCAAGCTAGCAATGTTTGTCGAGAAAAAGAAGTGTAAGGTTGACTTGACTGACACGTGTGAGTTCGCGGTGACACGTGTGAATTAAGAAAGTCGGAGGTTAACGCGCCTCCAATTGAAGCGGCAGCTGAAGCGCATGCATGCATAATTAAATACAACAACACGCTAGGCAGAGTCGGGCATCTATTTATTATTATTAGAATTGCGAATAGGTGGCAATTGTTGACCAATAAGGCTGCTGCGTTTTATAATAATACCAATAATAGTAATGTTAATTGACGAGAATGTCCCTCCACTCTCTTGCCAAGAAAATGCAATAATTCAAGCCAACTTTGACATCTCTCCTCCAAAACATCTTCAGAAAGTAGCCCCAGTTTGGCAATCAAATGTAATCGATGATCTGTTATGTTCTGTTCTGTTCTGTTGACTTGATCAAGAGTCTTCCCTTACGTAGATTGATGAACAGCGAAAGGGTGGGGGGTGGCTTTGATGTTGAAGTTCTGCTTCCAAAATATTTTATACTCAGGAGTCCCAACAACAGCCCAAAAGAAACTGAAAACAAAATCTTTACAAATCCCATGCTCACCACACGCAAAATATTGCCAATTGTATTTGTATTTTGGACCAAAACAAAGGGAATAATGTACACGTGTCGTTCAAATTAGTAGAGGATTCCAATTCTGTTGTAAGATATGATTTCTTAAGATTCATTATGTCAAGCACGTTCCTGGAATTTTTTGGCCGTGGATTTGGATAATGAAACTAGCAAGACCTGACATGTCAAATTTAGGGACGACAACGTGGAAAGCCGGTAGAAGGAGTCCAGATGCTAGTGACTTTTGTTAAAACATAGAAGAGAAGCTTCGTGCCGGTTTTGTCCCCAATGTTTCTTTGGTTGCTTTGCTTCACATTTTGTCCGAGTTTTAACACAGGCAAAGCTGGAAAGGCTACTTTCATGACTCAGGTTCTTGACATTATGTCGGACTGCAAACTAATCATTGATCATTAACTAATATCTATATGATTGTCGAATTAACAAAGTTGCTCTGTCCATGTGGCTTTGTTGGCTTTTCTTTCTGCTTCACATTACCGGGGATTGCCAGATAACTAAGAGTTCTACGAGATTACCCGATGAAGTCTGGTCAAGGTTAAAAAGCCCAGAGGCTCATTTGCAGGACAGGCCATGGTTGAACTTAGCAGGACCGGAGTTCTGACACCTTGTGTTGTGATTCTGGAGATTTGGTTCCTCTAAGGTTCTGAACCATGGAGGCAGCCAGATGATACCAACTGGTAGATATAGAATTCAGAAGCATATATCTAATTGGTGAAAGCAAGACGGGCAAACTGCAAAATAGCTATTGATGCGAAACAAATTAATGCTATTTATGCCAGAGTGCTCAGTTTACAAAGTACTCAAGAAAAACATTCAATGACAAAACAAAAGCAGACGAACAATTCTGTGAAAAATCGACAGAACTTCAGTACATTGATCCAATACATATTTACAACATCCTGAGAGATACATAGAAACATCTGACAGATTGCAAGGGTACGAACAAGTTTCACAATAATCAAGAACCTTAACAAATCTACATACATTAATGGTATACCTATTTGACTAAGGGAGGCAGCAGATAAATTATCTTTTTGTGAAACTACCTGGGCGTACATATCTGGTTTTGTCAATGCCTTCAGAAAGCAAATTAATGTCAGAGTCCTACGACAAGATGCTGCTACGAGATCAATCTGGTTGTAATTGTACAAAGAAGATTGAAGTCAGATACAATCTGTGTATTACAATCCAGAGGCAGGGATTCCCTGTTTCTGAAACCATTCTGGCATGCGGAATTTTTCATATAACACAGGTCTGACATCTTTTTGCAGGGAGAGCTGCTTGAGGAGTGGAAGGAGGACATTGAGAAGCTGATCAACACAAATAAGAAGTAGACATGGTGAGAAAATGGTCAAATATAATTCAATGAAGTAATATGAAACTTCAACGTTTGTAATATTGTTACCTGATTATCATGTGGTTGCCCGGCAGAGAACGGAATACATGGGATTCCATTCAGTGGTTGCAACAAGAAACTGAATGGATTGTTGTCAACAATTACAGTGCGGCATAGATCCCTCGACAGGCAGGAAAGATCCTTAACATGCTCCCGATAGTCCCTGTTTGGTCACAGAACAAAGGTTTACCGTGCTAAGCAATTTAACCCTGAGGAAGCAAGAGATCCAAGAGGTCCAATCTCCCAATCATAAAACTTTTCACATAAATAAAAACTCTCTCTTAATATTCATGTAAGAACATGCAAATCTATACCATTAAGCCAGATTTGAAACTTGTATCATGACCTTGAGCTAGCAAAAATCTACAGGACATAGCACAATGATGCACCATCATCCTTTCGACAAATGTTGAGAACTAAACACTCACTAGAGTGGTGCAAAAGACAAATTCTTGAAATCCCATCTCAAACTCATAAGAATGCATTGAATGTTTACTGACTTATCTGAATTCCAAAGGGTATTACTGCTACAACTATATCTTTTGCTCCATGATTCACCATTCAGGAACTAGATTTATTCCAATAAAAAGCTAATGTTATTTGGAACCAAAAACTCTCAGAACGCTCAAGCTGTGCAGCAATTTGTAGGGGGAAGCCATGAGGAAATGATTTCTGATTAGTGTAAGATATGATGATCTTAAAGGAAGATATAAAGAAATTGGCTTCAGAACAGAGATAGATAACGGGTAATAATTCAGCTGAGGGATTTTTGTTACTAGCCAGAAAAAAAAAAAAAAAAAAAAAAGACCACAAGGGTAATACAAGAGGCAAACTCACGTGCTAATTGTTGATGGCCGATAAAGTCGGAGACTAAACAGATTTTCTGCATCTATCCTGTCAACAAGTGGTTTGGC
Organism: Swietenia macrophylla; assembly: GCA_032401905.1. Taxonomy (NCBI): domain Eukaryota; kingdom Viridiplantae; phylum Streptophyta; class Magnoliopsida; order Sapindales; family Meliaceae; genus Swietenia; species Swietenia macrophylla. The sequence continues at coordinate 7,430,124 of CP135569.1, read as the reverse complement.
ATAGCCTGTGGACATCCAACAGTGTCTTTCAGAAAATATAAGGAAGAGAGAATAATTTTGTTTCATTATTCTTTCTGGTGAGATAATAAGTACAGAATGGAGTAATAAAAGCAAAACTTAATAGTGAAGTAATAAGCAAACCTTCAAGGCCAGCAGTGAACAGTACAAGGTCTGCAAATTCACTAATTTTCTTCAAAAATTCAAGCAATCCTGGACGCTCAAACACTGTCACATAGTTGATCTTAGGTTTTCCTTCACATTCCTTCAAATCCCAACACATTCAAATCAAAATAGTTTATCTTGAAAACAGACATGATAATCAATTAAACTCGCTTATATGTAAGGCACCTTGTCTGAAGATAGGCATTCCAGCTCAAACCACTTCAATCCAGCTTCTATTGCTTGATTGCGAAGCGAAACAGGCAGACTAGATGTCTCATATGCACATACTAAAGTTTCATCTAAGTCAAGAACCACCTGTACGAACCAAATAATATCATATATTGCAAGCATTCAATTTACATAAAATAAAACAAAACATAATAACACCTTCTGCAGAATGATTTACAGCTCCAGATAATCGCAACACATTACCTAAATTAAAATGATGCACATTCATGGTTATAAACTTTCTTAATAAAAGCTCCAAACACGAAGACTGACAGCAAGAGACAATTTAAAGCCATCAAACCTACAACTGATGTTTTTTGTAATGAAAATTGCTTAAACTTCCATAAGTTAGCTCTATTTCCATGTGAAACTCACAGTAACCCAAAATGAAATCCTATTTTCCAATTTTAAATCCCTGTGCTTTACCAAAGTTCAATTTTAGTGTTCATATGCACTTTTGTTCCTGTCCGCGTTAATCTATGAACTAAAAATTTGTTTCTCCATTAAATTGCAGATAATTTAAAGCAGCCTAAGAAATGAAACTATTTTGTGATTTCTTAATAATTATAATTAGTCAACGTACAACAAAATCCAATATATTTTTCGAGAAGAAAAAATATATACATATAAAGCAGAAACGAAACCGTACCGTAAGTTTCTGGATACGATCATCGGAGACCACGTCATCGCCGATCTCCACAGTCTCCGGAAAATCGTTCTCCTGCAACTCGACGACCGGCAACGGCTTGAAAGCGTGAGTAGAAGTCGAGGCCGAAGACGAAGAAGAGAGAAGTGGATGGTGACCTAGAGCTCTCAAAATCTTAGCGAAGATCTGGAAGAAGAAAGCGAGCCAGTTCAACAACGTTGTCCAAACTTGGATAGACCGAGGTGAGTACGCCACCTCGGCCTGAGTCAACTCGGCCATAAATAAATAAATACAATGATTTCCTTTATTTCTGAAAGTTAGTTGTTCGATAACTCTGGCTGGGCTATTGCATCGCAAAATCTATTGCCGTGTACTTTTTTGAGAGATTTGTGGTGGTCACGGCATTTGATTGGACAGAGTCGTGTGGAAAGAGAGCCAGGGAGAGAGAGAAAAGAAAGAGATTATCCCACACGCTGGTGAGGAGAGTGGCCGCTTCCTGCTCTTCCTTCTTGCAAATTTAATATTCAATTTTCTTGTACTCTGTTTGGATCTAATTGGCGAGTGTTACCAATATTTTTTTTTTAACTTTTAAAATTAGCTAAAATTATTTCGATACCAAACAAATTCTTAAATTAAATAAATATAAATTAAAAAAATTAAAATTGAAAAAATAATAATAATAACAATAATTTTTTTATAAAAATTTAAATTATTATTTAATTTTACTATTTTATTATCACCACTTGTTCATCAATCTTTCCCACAAACAAGAAATACCAACGTCTTTAATATTATAAAGAACATAGAATATGCCTTCGTTGGGAATAATTCAAGATAGATTACATTTTACACGGAACAAACAAAGCCTTAAAACAAGATCCGGCGGGAATCCCCGAGGAAGGAGCCTCTTCACGTGGCAATCAGTGGAGCGTTCCTGCACGCTCTGTGTGCGATCGTGGAGATCTAAAGCGAAGATAAAAAAAGTAAAATGGGAGGCTTCCTTCGATTGAATCAGCCAATGAGAAGAGACAAGCTTGTGTTCTTTAAGATTTTTGTCCTGGGGGTAAGGATACAGTGAACTCGAACGAACTGTGCTTGGAAGAACCTGGGACTTTCAGATACGTTGATTCCAAGATGACGCGGCGTCAGATGGACACGTGGAATTAATCGCTGACAGAGCATGACATTTGCAAGGATGCTTCTTGCATTGTTTTTCAATGGTATTTTTAAAATTTCCTTTTAAATTTGATAAGATGTTTTAAAATTATAATTATACAGTCATTAAGAATCCAAACAAGAGCAACGATGTGCTTAACTATTATATCATTCTGTAAAATCAATCGATGAACCCTTTACAAACCCTCAGGAAGAAGAGGGGAAAAAACTGGGGCAAAGTATTTTGTACAGAATAAATTAACAAACAGATATGCAGTATGAGAAGGAAAATGTAATCACATATACAGAAAAACCAAAACTGAAACTGGGAAAATTGCACTCTTGTCATGCTCATCATGCAGACGTTTCAAAAACCAGTAGGAATACTCCACAAAAATTAGTATGGGAGCAATTGGACTAGTATGAATGAGTAAGCCACGGGTGCTCTAATGCCTCCCTCGCGGTTGGGCGCCTCTGCGGATTGATCTCGAGCAAGGTTCGGACAAAGTCGATAAAACCCGCATCGGAGAGTTGCAGGTGATTCTCCAATGATGACTCCTCAGAGATTATGTACTCTAGTTGGTTTGTCTCCTGTGATATAAAGCCAAAGATAAACCATTAATGCAATAAAATTTACTTGCTAACTACATTTTTCAGCACGGCAGGACTTGTGTGTCTTGGTAAAATTTAAAGAACATACCAGAAATATGTATGTTCGGTTTAGATTAATCTAGAAGAGAAACAGCGTAGCACATTCTAGTGTTAGTCTTATACTTCAGAAAGAAAGAAGTTTGAGAAACAGACCTCATTTACATAGTAAAGATCATATTCTTGTGTGAAGTACTTGTATGTTTCCTGGCCCTGGACTAACATCTCCAGATCAATAGGACCCAGCATCCCGATAATGCGTGCAAGGATCATTGCGACTGAATCATTTGGAAACAGAACCTGAAAAGACATAGACGCTTGCAATAGATTTCAAACTATTGCCGGAACATAGATTTTTTTTTTGTAGGAAACTTAAGATTAACTATTTATTGCGGAATGACTAGTAATATATTTAACTTCAATTTAATGAGTTAATCAAAACAGCCTTACTTCCCCAGAGCAAAGCTCTGCCAGGATACAGCCAAGAGACCACAAATCAATCTTTTGGTCATATGGAAGGCCAAGGATGACTTCAGGGGCTCGATAGGAACGGGATTGTACATATAGGCATAAGTTGTCAGTCCGAAAGCAACTGCTTCCAAGATCAATAATCTTGATCTCACATTTTCTGTAATTTTTTATAAGAATATTTTCAGGCTTAAGATCACAGTGAATAACTCCCAAGTGATGTAAGTATTCCAGTGCCTCCAAACATTGACGAGTTATAACCTGTGTAAAACAAAAACAAAAATAACGCAATGAACAAGTTATTTCTACAATCCATGCTGGCTGTTTTACTGTTATTTAACTGGAAAAAAGAAAAACAAAAAATGACAGATGCTGCCAATTTTCATTTCAGGTAGTATAAATGGCTAAATTGCAAGTGGAAAATGTATCTAAAAACAAAATAAAAGAAAATTATAGAGAAGGAAGAGCAGAATCAAGCTAATAGCTGAATTGAACAAACCTGCAACCTGCTTAGGGTAAAATAAGCTTCTCCACCAGATTCTTGATTGAACTTCTGAAATTCATACAGATTTGCTCGAAGAAGTTCACAAACAATGAAAAGATGTTCCTGTTGAGTTTGCAAAAGAGGAAATCAAAAGAATTAGCAATGCTGAATAACTCTCAGAGTCAACAAAATGGCTTAAACATTACCTGATGATAGAAGTAGTCAAAAAGACGCAGAATGTGGTTTTCATCAGCAGGGTCATGCTTGTTTACAAGCTTGAGAAGTTTAATTTCATCTAAACTCTGATCGAAGAAATCTTTATCATTCTTGATGATCTTAAGGCAAACATCAATTCCTGTGTGAAGATCATGAGCCTGAAACACCTTACTGAAAGCAGCAGAACCTAGGTACTCCCTAACATAATACCGGCCTGCAATGACAGTATTTAGCACAATTGGCAGATCCTTGTTTTCTTCGAATCCAGTCCTGTAGATGGCATAACATATGAGTACACTGATTGCTACATATCAACCTGCAATACACCGGCTTCAAATCTCTATCAAGACTGAGTGCTAAAAGTACAAATGTGGCAAAGACTACAAGACCACGCTAACATGATCCAGCAGATAACTTATCAATTCTAACAAAAGGGCAACAATTTACCCAAGTTATATCACATCCTACTTAATTGAGTATGTAGGATAGTTCATTCTTGTTCTTACCTAGAGAGTTGAAACAGTTTAAGGTAGGTTATAATCTTCCTATAATTCTCCTAGAATTCACACTCATCAAGATATGAATCAATATGCAATGTAAGTACAGCAGTAGGCTTTGCCCCACAAACCTGTTTTTCCTGTGTATAATTCGCAGATTGAATATTTCATATTCATCCTCAAGATTATCATACATATGAAGGTCAGGTGTAAGGAAATCTTCTCCCTCTTCTCTCTCTTCACCCAACTTAGGCCAACGGAGTCCTCCATTTTCTTCATCATCTCCTAAGTTGCCTATTTCATTTGTCATTAACTCCTTCTCAGCACCCTTAACATGTAAATATGAGGAACCTTTAAACCCTTCAATCCAGCCATTGCTCAAACCCCTTTTAGCAGAGTAGCTTGAACTCTCTTTAGTTCTCACATGAGGAGCTAAATCACAATCACTGGAAGAATCTCCCACAACCTTTAGTTGTAAATCAGTTTCTTTAGGGATCAGATGGCTGAATTCATCATTAACTTTTCCATCTTCAACCCAACATTTACGAAGGGCTGCTGAACAACCATAAGCAGAACAATTCTCGAGCTTCTCTCCAATGCCAACTTCAGGCTGGTTATCCTTATCAAAATGATAATAATCTGTTACTTGAACCTCATTTTCATCATTCATTGGTGCAATATGAAATAGACAAGGCTTATCCAAGTAATCAGTACTTGTCTCTGATTGTAATCCCTCTGAATTATCATACACAGCTAATGGATTTTCAAATTGCTTCTCAGTTTCTGAAGTCATGATGAACTTATCCTCACTTGGACAGCCAAAAAAGTCAGCCCCTCCGATGCTGGGAGTCATAAAGTAGCCTTCATCTTTCTCATCACACCAATAGAGATCATTTTGCAGATCAAAATCAGGGTAATCGCGAGCCGTACCAAATTGAGATAAACTATCTGACGAAGCTTTAGAATTACCCCGAGATGTAGAACGAAGTCCATATGGGTTTGTGAATTCTGTGATCAGTGAAGAAGGATTAGAGTGCTCCAATGCAGCAACAATTAATCGTAGGAAATGGCAGCAGAGCAGCATAAAGTGTAGGGAATCGATTATGATTTCAAAGAATTATGTTGATAATTTATGAAATGTACGATTGAGCTGCATTAACTATCAATGTTACAATTCCATTTTAATATTGATATTGATCCGTAAAAGGATTGCAAAACCAAAGAACAAGTACAAATCAACCAAAAATTTAATCTTGATATGGAACAAAGAGAAATCAGTACAACAACGGGCTAGTAATCAAGCTACATGTATACCTGAAGAACACACGCCACTAGTAGAAGAACCCATGCTGACAAACTCGTCGTCGTCGGAAGAAGACCATGAACTCGATCTCGATGATCTCTCAGAAACACCATCTTCAATCTCCGGTCGCCTGATACTCGCCGGAATCTTCACCGGCGGCAGCACTGGAAACAAGAACTTCTCATAATCGAAAGAACCCAAGTCACATCTTTTCTCCATCATATCCTCTTTGAGAGCAGACTCGGCTTCTTTAAAACCATTCTTTCTCAAGAATTCTATCACTGCTTCCACGTCTGAGCTCGACAAATCTGCCATGGAAACCAGAATTCAAGCTTAGAGTCGCAGAAGAACAGCAACAAGAGACAGAAATAGTGGCGTCAACATGTGAATTACGTAAACTCGGAGGGTTAAAAGAGGAAAAAAAATGGAACGTTTCAGTTTTCGTGCTTGCATGCCGCTATCTTTCCTTCTTTTATTTCTGTGTTTCTTCTTCTTCTTCTTCTTCCGTCCTCCCGTATAGCCGAAGCTAAGAGAACGATACAGTGTCCTACTCACCTACTTTGAAAAGCGGTGGGTTTTCGGGGGTTAAGGTTAGATGGGGTCAAGTCCACGTGGATGAACAAGGAACGTACACATGGATGATGAATGTGATAAGATGGGGAGTTTTCGGTCTTTGTCGTTTTGGCAGGAAGTCAAGGACAAACGCGGTCGTTTTGAGGGACCATTTCATTTTCTTTCCCTACTTTGTTCCACTCTCCATCTTCGAGAATGTGTTTTTCATTTGCTTATGCTTTTACTTTTTTGTCACTACAACCTTTTTTCCAGCTTTCAATTTTACCACGCCATCTACGCAAAGCTTAAACCATTGGTTATTGTTTTAATTTCTAATTCTGTTATTTTTAATTTTAAAATATATTAAATTAATACAAAATCTCATTAATTTTATTCCAAAAAAAGTGATAGTACATTATTATTATTATTATTAAATAAAAATAAATAAATATTTAATAAATTAATCTTTTAAATTAACAATAAGTATTTAGTCCATAAAATATTATTATAATTTAATTATTTTTTATCAAATTATATGTGTATAGTTGGTGGTCAAACAGTACAAGAATGGGTCACTGAGGGACAATTAAATATTTTTTAATTTATTGATTAATTGAGTTTTCATTTCAGACAAAGAGTCACGACAAAACCATTCAAGTATTTGGTCCGAGTACTTTTAAAGGTCAATGTATTTTAAAAAATAAAAATAAAAATAAAATTCCATGTGAGTTGGGTCCACCGAATTCATTGATTACAAACTCAAAATTTGGAAGTGGGGTTCAATTTGTTGCGGTAGTTCATATGGGTTGAGCAACTACTTTTGATAGATCGATTCTTGATAAATAAAATGAAAGGAAGAACAGACCCACCACAAGCCATAATGTTGTGTGTGCATGAATTGTGTGATGCCCACTGCTTTTATTCACTTTCTATCTCCTTTTTCCGTGTGACCATTGCCTTATTTTTAATCATTCACTTTGGTTATTTTCCCCTTTATTATAATTATGATTTTCAACTTTTTTTTTCTGTTTTTAAAAATTATTTTCTTGCAGCAGTTGGATTTGATGTTTGGAGTTTGAAATTTGAACAAGTTTTGCCTGTTCGGTGAGACCCACAATGGCATTGATGCGTTGAGACTGAGCTTTGAATGGTCTGTAAAGCCAAGATTATGCCAAGAACTTCCAGTTAAAATGAAATTAAGATCCCTAATCTCACCAAATGGCACTCGATTTCCTATTCTAATTGACCAAATCATAGTTGTTATTATATATATATATATATATATTATATTATTCTCGTCAAAATTTAGTTGTCATTTGTTTATATTTTTTTTTGTTTGCACGTTTTTTAGATAATAATATGATTAAAATGTTAATTAAGATTAATTAAAAAGATATTATTAAAAAGAATTATAAATTATTTATTTTGTTTTTTTAAGCATGATAAAAGCTCCATTATTAAAAAATTAAAAATTGTCCTAATTACATGACAAAAATAAGTAAATGACAACTATATTTTATTATTATTTACAAATATTTAAATGCTGTTCTATTTGTACATAAAATAAATAAGGCTGGTACGTCGTACTCACATATTGTAGTAGTCGTGGGCTCCATATACGAATTTATTCTCAGTCAATAATTTCACAAGTAACAAAGCGCTCATTTATAATTTCCACTTGGAATTTGTATACAAGGTGGGAGGCAACTTTCACTTCAGAACGAAAACGAAACAAACGATGACGTTTGATCCATCTGTCCTTAGCTTGAAAATGATAGAAGGAAATAAGATTGACGGTTTCTCGTTCTCCCGATGGATTTTGGGTCAAATTTAATAATGGGCTTGGATCACTATGGGCCTATTGGCCCAAGTAAATGACAATGGATGATCTAAGCTTGAATTAGTATCGGCCGGGCTAGACAAATATTCCGCGACAGTGCTAAGTGGTTTGGTTCAACTCACTAACAATGAAAGGCAGCATGTCGGATAGATCAAACCATTAAAAATATTGCAAATTAGTAGAGGAAATAAAAAATCAAAATACAAAATGTAGGACTGTAATTTTTATCAAATTAAACATCCCTTAATTACTCGTGGTTCTAAGTCTTATGTCCTAAGTGATAACCTAGTGCAAAGATAGCACTAAATGAAGCAGACAGGTTTCCCACCAAAAGGTTAAAAGAAATTCCTATTTAGGGTAAAATCCAAGAGGACAACCAGTAGCCCACTAAGCCATCACCATGCATATTTGTCGTTGTTGTTCACTTTATCATCAACTACTTTTTCAACATCTTTGTCCTTGAACTGTGGAAAAAGAAAAACTTTTTCCACAGTTCAAGTATCAACACTTCACTCTTGCCTTATTGCTTGAACATGGCCATACGCATCTCCTACTAACAAATAGGATCGCCCACAACCCAAAAATTGAAAATGGAAATGAAAATTTGACGTGGATTTGCTTATGGGTGCTTGACTATAAGTGATTTTACAATTTATTCTTGGTGGGGGCAAAACACACTATAGCTATGGAGATGTGTTTGTATCAAATATGGAAAATATAGTTTACTAGTGGCAAAAGTGCTTCCACAATTATGTTTGTAGGGCTGGCTTTGGTGGGTATGGTTCAACTTTGCCTTCAAAATCACTTGGACTAAAGTGATTTTATTTTTTTAGGTCATCATTTCTATTTGAGCAAAGTGGGGTGGCCTTTAGTATTGGTGTCTTGTCTTGCTCCTCCGTGTTTAACACTTACTTTCAGTAATCAAATTTGTTTACAACCATTTATGGAAATTGATTCGGCTAATGTCTACCAATATTCTTTGTATCATTCACAATGGAAGTGCATTTTTCCTATTGGAGTCTTCTGGATTGCAACTAAAGAATTAAGAAGATGTATAATACAGTTGAATGTACTATAATATTTATATAAAATTAACGAATAACAAACAATGCAAGATCCTGTGGAGAATCAAATCTATAATTTTGTTTTCTTTTGTTGGGTAGGTTTTGTGGAGTTGTCTCTAACCTATTGACCTGGTTGATAGGGACAAAGAGCGGTAAATCTTTGCGAAGATGATTCTATACAAACTCTACTTTCATCATTTACAAGCACAAACTAGAAAGCAATCAATCTAGCCAGGTTCATGAACCTGCAACAAAGAACAAATCGCAGCATTTGTGCTTTTGGTAGCCACTACCGTCGCACAGCAACCTACGCATATGCATGCATGAAAAGGGCAAAGTGAAAAATAAATGGCTCAAGAAGGGAAGAAGATGTGACATATAACCTAATTATGAAATCGTTTCGGAGCCCAACTTCTGTATGTAATAAATTCAAGCTACAGGTTAAACGAATAACATGTCTACAAATTTAGTTTATATTTGAGACTGAGATGCTAATTTTTGGGAAGCAAGCAAGAAAAGGAAACAAAGAGAAATTAAAGTAAAATAAAATGAAGAAAGAAGTAACGAAGTCATGCAATATAAGGTTAAATACCCTTTTATGCGACAAGCATGTTCAGTATCAGTGCTGCTAGCTGCCGTATGGGGGAGAATTGATAAGCAATTTTCAAATTGCGAACATGAGAGCAACGTCGAACATATTCATGCGTTGCCCACCTCTTCATCATCCCAAAATTGACTCTTTAATTGAATATATTACACGCCGCGGCCGCAATGCAATCTTTCACAAATATTTAGTTGGTCCCAATATGCACAAACCTTCTCTTTTTCTTTGACAAATGTTTAGCTACTTTTGATGAACTTTAATTAGTTCATCAATTTTGGATTGGTTCATAATGCCAATTCTTTTATAAGTAATTGCCTTGCCTTGCAGCAAGGAATTTGAATCGATCCCCTCTGCACAACAGCAACAATTCCTCGTTTGAAACCTGGAGAATACATCATCAAATTATTATTAGTTAAGAATCCAAAAAGTGCTTCAGCTTCAGCTCTCCATCAAATGGGATCATATAATTCCATGGCCATTGAAATACTGGTCAGAAAGCAGACACTTGAAAATTTTTTGGGGAACAAACTTAAACAATGTATCGTTGCTGTACTACCCAACAAGGGTCTCATGCTTTTAGTCCAATCATCACTCAATGGAGGTTGGCGATTACCCACTATCAAATGAAGTGTAAAAGAAATTTAATTAATTAATTTCTTTTTAATATTGAAGAAAGCATATGATCGAATATGACTAATCAAAAAGTTAGGAATGGAATTATTCATGCGCACAAAAGAATGGTCCCATAAATGAAATGAGATGTGAAGTTATCAATTATTCACTGAGCATGCAGCAGATGGTGCTTCTTGCCAAGCAGTTTTCAGCCCTAAAGTGAGAGGAACGTTGAATATTTTCCCTTTACAAATCTGAATAACTTTTGTATTTTATGCTAATAAATTTAAATGCCTATACTAAGTAAGAGTATAATCTGCTTAGTTCAACCTAAGCAGATATTAAACATGCTTTATTGTTTTTGGAAAATAACAAAGTAGATTCAAAACTCAAACATATCTTCCATACAATCTCTATCGCAATAACAAATTTCCTTTCCATTATTTTCTTTTTTCTGCAATTTTGTGTTTATTATTTGAATTAAATGGTGGGACAAGGAATGTGTGTCACTTTGGCTGTTGAGAGGGTGGCACCAATCAATGAGTCAAGTAGTTAAGAGAATTGAGTGAGTTGAGATGATGATCTGGGAAGAAGAGAGATTGTGGTTTCATTGTTTGGTATTTTGGGGAAGAAAAGGAGTTGAAAAGGTTAATGAAAAAGTGAACAAATAATATAAGAACAAAACGGCACATCAAATCAAATACCTTTTTGATTATCAAAGAGAAAAAGAAGGAAAAAGAAAAATGTATGCTTGCTCTCCTTCTCGCTGAATTATGGTTTGTTTGGGTGGTGATTGAAGGAAAGAGAAAGAAACTTTGATGGATGGATGGATGGATGGATGGACAAATTTTAAATAATTCAAAATTAGGCCCACGTCCTTGATGATGATTCGACTCGACTCAGCAGCAGCTAATTCGAATGTGATTATCTTTGAATGGTATGTTTGTGGTGGTGGGCATGTAATGTTGTTACTCTCTCTCTCCTCCTTCTCCCTTGTCCTTTTCAACTCTTTACGAATTGAATTGACGTTCTCTCTTATCTCTCGCTAACTCAGGCTATTAACTCAGTATGGACTTTGACTCTGTTTGCTTTAGGATCTTTTTTGTTACGAATGAACAATACATAAGTTAAGTAAGAGACACGGATGTTATTATCCCATTTATAAGAATGTTGTATGATGATTTGGTTATTAATATTATTATTTGTTAATCGTTAATACTAAATTTAAGGGAAAATCAACCCCATGCAAGCAGGATACGTCCATGCATACAAAGACGAGCAAACACACGTGCGGGCGAGTTAACTCGGTGGGATTCCTCCTCCAAAATATCACGTAAGCAGACAGAGACGTTGACTGCAACTGTAGCCCCACTCCCACTCAGTGGGTGGACACAGCATCATCTTCTTCTCTCACTCTTCACTCACCCCACCCCACCCTCCAAGACCAGGAGCATATATGAATATGATGATCAGATCAACCCCATTTGTATCTCCATTCCTTTCGCAACAAAGAAAGAGAGATCTGAGAGTTCTACATATCTCAGAATCTATACTCGCCACCTGGTTCTTGTGGGCCCCCACTCCCGTCTTGGCCCCAACCAACACCACCTTCCCCGCCTTTTTAATCCTTTCCTCCCCTCGTTTAATAATTTAACTTCCCATGGACAGATTTACTCTTTTTCTTTAAACAAAAATTTCACTTCTCTTTTTTATTTATTTATTAATTTTAATATTGATTATAAAGATATTTTAATTGTATGTTTGCCGGCGATGCCTACACCGGTTGGTACAGCGAGGCAATGCTTGACACCCGAAGCGGCTCAAGCGCTGGACGAGGCGGTGGCAGTGGCGCGCAGGAGAGGACATGCGCAAACGACATCGCTTCACGTTGTCTCCCCGCTACTTTCACTCCCGTCATCGACGCTACGCGACGCCTGCGTGCGTGCCAGGAATTGCGCCTACTCCCCTCGGCTTCAGTTCAAGGCTCTCGAGCTTTGCCTAACCGTTTCTCTCGACCGTGTCTCGTCGAGTCAGCAAACGGATGACCCACCAGTGTCGAATTCTCTTATGGCCGCCATCAAACGGTCGCAAGCGAATCAGCGGAGGCAGCCGGAGAACTTTCACTTGTATCATCATCAACTGTCGCAATCAACTAACTCTTCCGTTGCCGTTATTAAAGTCGAGTTGCAGCACTTAATTTTATCGATTCTCGATGATCCGGTTGTCAGTCGGGTCTTCACTGAAGCGGGTTTTAGCAGCAACGAAATCAAGTTGGCCATCTTACGGCCGCTGGCTTCTCAGTTGTTTAAATTCTCTCGCTCCAGAGTCCCGCCGCCAATTTTTCTATGCAACTATCTCAACGAGAATTTCGATCCGGGTCCGGGTCGGAGGCGGTTGAGTTCTTTGTTTCCGGGTTTTGGTGGGTTTTTGGATAGCGAAGACGAGAATTCTGAGCGGATATGTGAAGTTCTTTTGCAGAGGAAGAATCCTCTGCTGGTGGGTGTACACGCTCATGCTGCACTAGAGAATTTCTCTGAAAAAGTCGGGAAGAAAAATATAAATGATATTGACAATACTAATAATAGTTATGGGCTCGGGTTGCCCGCAGAGTTGTCTGGTTTGAATATTATTTCAATTGAAAATGAAGTCTCAAGGTTTATTACTGGAAACGGTGATAAAAGGACCGTCAATAGCAAATTTGAGGAGGTGGGTTTGATGCTAGAGCGAAATTTAGAATCTGGAGTGGCTGTAAATTACGGAGATTTACAAGTATTTGTTAATTATAATAATACTGACAATAACAATTTTAATAATAGTCATGAAAACAGTGATGCAGTGAATCATGTGGTTGCACAATTGACACAATTGTTGCAGCTACATGGCAGGAAAGTTTGGCTGATAGGCGCCGCGGCCATGTACGATACTTATTTGAAGTTTGTGAGCAGGTTTCCTAATATTGGAAAGGACTGGGATTTGCAACTTTTGCCTATTACTTCCCTCAGACCTTCTTCAATGGCTGAATCGCATCACAGGTCCAGGTCCAGGTAAGTGCTTTATTTTTCATGTTACTGATGTATAAGCTAACTTTGCTTGATTTTGTTAGCCTTCTTTGTCATAATCCATGAAATATACGCAGTTTAGATATTGTTATATACATCAAATTCAATAATAGAAGACATGTATGACTGAATAAGAACTTGTTTTCTAGTATGATTATACGACGTGTATGATATTTTGTGATATATTTTACAGTGATTCATTTTTTCTCTGAAGGATTATGGCAGAATTTGCTGAATTGAACCGCAGAAAATATATTATCTCTGTTGTGAAATTGAAATTTAGTATTCTGTTTCCATGCTTTTGAATCTCACAGTCTCATAGTCATGTGATGTAATTACAGATTGATGGAGTCATTTGTTCCTTTGGGTGGGTTCTTTTCGACACCTTCCGACTTAAAGAGCCCGTTAAGCAGTTCATATCAATACAATCAGAAGTGTGAACAAGAAAAAATTGCTTCTTCAGAGGGAGGATTCACTGCTTCCAAAGCAGATCAATACCAATCAATCTTGCCATCTTGGTTGCAGATGGTTGAACCAGGCACAAATAAAGGGTTTGATCCGGAGGTGTGTATTGCTTTAAACCATTTAATCTTGGCCATGGTTCTGTTTATTAGCTAGAAATTGACTGGGGAAAGGACCAAAGGTGTAAATGTCAATATATGTTCAAAATCAAACCACTGGATTTTGGACAATGCAAACTGATTGCTCTTTGTTTAATGCTTGAACATGTACGATAATTTCTCAATAATCTTCTGATGAATTTATTGAATAATTTATTTGACTAGGGAGAAATAAGCTTAGCTAGCTCTATCCTAATCATGTATGTTTATGTACATACCATGTAGTGGTGCTGTATTTTAGAAAATAGCAGACTGGAAATTCACTTGTTGAGATTTACATAAATTTTGTCAGTTAACAGAGTAATTTATATAGTATTTACTCTATTTTATGTAAAATCAATCTGTTTCTCTTCAGTGCAGACCAAAGATGATGGATTGGCATTGAGGTCCAAAATCACACAGAAATGGGATGACATATGCCAGAGTCTTCATCAAACTCAGCCATTACCTTCCACGAGCATTTATCAATCAGGTTCTCAATTTCCAACTGCTGTAGGCTTTCAGTTTCTTCAAGACAAGAAGGAAAATACTGGTGGCAGGAGTAGTAATACAAATGCACCACCCAGTGGAAATAGTTGCATCAATGTGAATTCAGACATCCCCATTGACCTGGAAAACACGTCTGCTCCAACACCAGTCTTTCCTTTTCATACAGTTTCCAAGACTAAGAATGAAATTTTGCTATTGAAACTATGGGAAAAACCATCTAAGCCAGCTCTTGACTCTTCTGCTATCAGGTCTCCTTGCTGTTTGTCCAACTCAAGTGTGGATGATGGTAGTCAAACATCTCCAACATCTGTGACTTCAGTGACAATAGATGTAGGTTTGCGAGTTGGCTCTGCTCTTACCAGCAATCAACAGAAGGAACCTAATTATAAAAATCACGTGGAACATGTGCAGGAATTATCTGGTTGTTGTTCTGCAACTGTTGACTTTGTCAATGGGAGTATTTCTAACCATCCATCTCAATCTTCATCCTCCTCATGTCCTGATTTGAAGCAGCAATTTGATCTAAACAATTGGAAGACAATTTTTAGAGCTCTCACCGAAAGAATTGGCTGGCAAGATGAAGCCATACGTGCTATAAGCCAAACAATAGCTCAACGCAGGGCACGAAGTGGAAATCATCATGGAGCAGGTCCTAGAGGTGATATATGGTTCAATTTTAGTGGACCGGACAGGTGTGGTAAGTTGAAGATTGCTATTACCCTTGCTGAGATAATATATGGATGCAAGGAAAATTTTATCTTTGTGGATCTGTGTCACCAGGACGGGGTGATAAATAAGAATGCAATCTTTGATCACCAAAATGTGAATGGTTTCAGTTTGCAGTTCAGAGGGAAAACTCTTGTTGATTATGTTGTGTGGGAGCTGCACAAAAACCCACTGTCTGTTGTTTTTCTTGAAAATTTAGATAAGGCTGATGAGCAGTTTCAAAGTAGCTTATCCAAGGCTATTCGAACTGGTAAATTTTCTGATTCTTATGGAAAAGAAGTTGGCATCAGCAATGCAATATTCGTGACAACATCAGCACTTGTGAAGGATGCCAGAATTCTCCCTTCAAAAGTGAAGCATTGTAATTATTCTGAAGAAAGAATATTGAGTGCAAAGTGCTGGCCGATGCAGATCCTAATTGAACCTGCTCTTGGGAATGGCAGCATCAGCCAAAAATTGTACACATCAGATAGGAGAGAAGGCATATCTCAACCGATATTTCTATGTAAAAGGAAACTGAGCGGTGGGGATGAAAATCCACTGCAGCTTGATGTCTCGGAAATGGTTAAAAGGGCTCATAGATCATCAACTAGGAGTTTAGATTTAAACGTTCCAGCTGATGAGGATGACGAGCCAGACACCGATGAAGATAGAAATTCTGAGAATGACACTTTCGAGAACTCCAAGTCTTGTTTGCAAGATTTCTTCAAGATGGTTGAAACTGTGGTTTTCAAGCCATTCAATTTCGATGCACTTGCTGATAAAGTATTGAATGATACGAATACAAGGTTTCACAATATTGTTGGCTCCGAGTGTACGCTAGAAATTCATCCAAAAGTCATGGAGCAATTGCTTTCAGCTGCATATTTCTCGGACAGGAACGGTGTGGTAGAAGATTGGCTGGAGGAAGTCCTCAGCACGGGATTCCTGGAAGTTCAAGAAAAGTACCACCTCACTGCAAATTCTATCGTGAAACTCGTTGCTTGTGAGGGAAATTTACTGGAAAAGAAAACACCAGGTGTTCTTCTTCCTTCAAAAATTATCCTGAATTGATTCCTTCCGATAGCCTAGTTCTGTAGTTAGATGGATAACGTAGCATTTAGCACTAGCAAATCCTTTTCAGTCAGCAACCTGTTGATCCTCAAATTTTATTGCGTGAGTTGTATGTAAGCTGTATTAATGCTTTTGTCATATATCTTCTACGAACTGAAATCTGAATTTTCTTCTTCGATTTGATTGCTTATACCCCGTGTATAATACTCTTGCATTTGATCAAAGGAATTGGCTATGAACTCTTAGTACAGATAGTTGAAAAGATATTATAAATAAATGGAAGTCTGGCATACTATTTTTACATGTATCACGATTAAACTGAGCCAAGATCGAATGATAGGAATGTAGCGGAAGAAAGAAGTGCATTGAAGGTTCCCACGACGTGGATTCGAACCCTTCTGAAGTGCCTTGGGCCAAAAAGGCCCAACAACAACATCAAGCCCGGCCCATATCAGAGCGATTGATGGAAAGATTACATGGATCCCCGAGCGTTGGGCCAAGTTGTTAACATTCTCTTTAAGTGTAATGTAGTGCTGTTTTAGTCTACAATTTTAATTTCATTCGCGAGCCTGCCACGTTGTTTTGTCTTGTCTTAAGCCAACCTTTTTTATTTTGGAATATCATTACCCCACGTCCTAAATCTTTATGCGGTGGGGCTGGTCCCACCTCGCTGCCTCTAAAATAAAAATAACAATAATAATAAAATTAATAAAAATAATTTAATAACATTGTCATGATCCTTAAGTAATAACATAGTTTAAAGTTTTAGTTTCAATATATATTTTTAAATATCATTAAAAATAATTCTGAATTAAATATTATTAAATAGTAATACGAAATCTTAATTTTAAAGATCTCAATTAATTGTTTGTTGCTAATTGTTCGCGAAACAATCACGTGATATTATTTTAAAATAATAATTTAAAATTATATAAAGTAATAATAGTATTTGAATGAAAAAATATAAAAAAAAAAAAAACAAGGGAGTTTTGTGTGAGATTTCGCATACTTTCAATCTATATGTAGTTTTTACAAGCTTTAGGGGGTCATGTGAAAATATTCCTCATTTCTATTAAATAAAATAGGCTCCACGAAAGATTTCGATTAAAAAAATCAGGTGACGCGTATGAATATCATTAATTATATTATAATAATTACTCGACAATGTGGTTTGGCTTTGGCTTGATTGAAAGAGTACAACACTCGGCTGAATGAAGCCAACAACTAAATTAAACACGTGCTGATTTATGTGTGCAAGTGGCCATTGACTTGACCTATTTGAGCACGCTGACGTACACTTGTCTCCTTTCTAACCGCTGGTATCTTGGCCCGCACTTGGGCTCAATTATTTTGCCGTTGAAGCTTTCTCCTCAGTACAATGATCAATTCAACAACCTCGAGGTACGGTCAAAACCATGAAGTTGAAAACAGATGTTTCGTTCGAACAAACAAGCTTGAAATTAGAACAGCCGTTCAATATCTTAATTAAACGATTAATTACATTTTTCGAATTTTATTTTATAATTTTTAAAAAAAAAATTAAAATATATTACCCTCTAGGCTTGAAGTTTTAACAGTTAGAGGTCATAAATTCGTTAATTTTTAGTCTTGAAATAAATTATGATTTTAAAATTTGGTAAATATAAATAATCTCTTAGGCATATTCTAATTGCCATTAGTAAAATAACTCCTTTATTATTCACAACTACTATGAAGTTTGAATACAATTCATGGGTTGATTTTCATTAACATTAGAGTAGATTTGGTCACCAAATCATTACAATTTTGTCATACAAGTTGGGCAAGAGAAATGCCAACAACCAATTATTGGTAGACACTTATCAATTTTAAATTGAATTTTGACAATAAATTAATTGACGACCATAATAGATTCCCTTGCATAAGTTCGTGTAAGAGAAAATTTTATATACAGCGATTCTATCATTTCGATGTGATAGAATTATTTAATTAATAAAAAATAAAAAATTATAAATTAATAATAATAAATAAAATTATACTATTTAAAATTTTGTTGTTTAATAAAATATTTAAAATTAAATAACTATTAAAAGAGCTCAAATTTCAAATTAGTTAAACTAAACCATTGAATAATGCCAATCATTTTGGATTTTAGGGACAATAATAAAACAAAAATAAAATAAAATAAACTTGCAGGCCTATCCAATCTTTAATTAAACCAATATACATAAACAGTTGTTTGTTGAACTTTATATTATAATACTAACAAAAATGGAAGCTACTCAGGGAAAAACACGTGGGTTTTCACTTTATCAATTAAATTATGACATTTCCAGACGAACCCTAATGGTTGACACTATTGACTTGTAAACAATGATTGAAATATTAAAAAAAAAAAATTCTAAAACATGACCCGGAGGAATGAATTTAATTTTAGGATAACGCTATTTTATTTCTTATAATAATGTATACATATTGATAGATTAAAAAGCTATTAAGATACGAAAAAAAAATGTAAATGAGACAGTTCTATTATATTAATAAATTAATATTATTTTACTGTTAATTTATAGCGATTTATTTAAAATTTTTAATAAAATAATTAGTGTAAAAAAGTAGAAATAATGATGGGTTAGTGTCAATAAAGTATCATTTACAAAATGATAATGAGAGTTTGAATGTTACAGTAATTGATCGCTTTAACATGCCTTCCCATGAAAAAGTTTTGGCCATGGCATTAAATCATGTCTGCAATAATTATATATTTATTCATAATTTTCTTTTATTTATTCTCTTTTTTATTAATTGATATGATATTTACTTATATTATATAAAAAGATTAGACTAATTATTATTCTAAATATTTTTTAAATTATTAATTATTAAAATTTAACGTTTATCGAACATACTTTATAAGAAGAAAAAATACTAAAAAATTATGTAAATATAACAATGACGATTGATAAAAATAAATAAAAGTAATCAATTGAAATAAAAAATTCATGCTAAATATAAAAAATTTAATTTTTTTTTAAATCAAAAATTTGTTTGCCTCAATCAACGGTGCAAATATTATAAAAAAAAAAATGAAAAAGGTTGCGTCTCCTGATATAGTCAGAATCTTTATGGGCCACCAAAAACATTTATGCATCAAATATTTATAATCAACCAATGAAAATCAAAAGTAAATTTGCAACTACAGATTAGTCTCCTCTTTATATATATTTCTTTGAAAAGTAACCTCTTCTTTTTGGTTATAAGATATAAAATTATCTAAAATAACCAAAAAAAGGGGAAGGAAGGACTGATTGCATGTGATTTACATACTATTGGTAATATTATACGCCGCCATCACATCAACTAATCACCTGGGAGATTTCATTGATTCCACTTGAGATTTTCCCTTGGGGCCTCTCAATCTAATGAAAAGTCTGTATTCATCAAATGTCATTGGTGGATAAAGAGACGGATTCTCTGCTGTAACCAGTTCTTTTACTGGTTCAATTGGAATATCACTCTTCGGATTGTAAAAGAAAGCAAGAGAGATTCGTTCTTTCGCTGAATTTACGGTCACTCGATGTTCCACGCTCTTGTAATTTGCGTTGCTTAGAACCTAACAACACGAGAGAACACGTGGTAAGTACGCAATATTCTAGATTACAATAGAACAAAAACGTCGAGAAATTTGTGGGTATTGTACTTTAAATGAAGCTATGAAAGTCAAGATTGAAGTGTGTGGATGTTTGGAGGGCCATCATTTTTGATAGCAAGAACATCGGTGTCAAATTTAGGCTTATTTCACACGTTGAGAATATAAAACTTGGGTCTAGTGATAGTGGAGCAATTGATTAGGTGAGTGGGAAATTCAAAGGGAAAATGAGGACAAAAGGGTGAGAGCCATCGCTTTTCTATCGTAGCACGTGTGTTTGCGGGAAAAAGAGGGAAATGGGTTAAAAGCAGTACACCATGTTTAGCCATTGTCCCATGCAATAATCAATATTATCCATTCATAGCCTTTGGAAAACAGATAATTGACCCAAAAATAAATAGCGAGGTGACCAATACGACGCAAAAATCATGGACCGTGGTTAAGTGACAAATAAGATTCTAACCAAATCGTGGTTATTTTCGGTACATTGTTCTTCTATACTAAACTCTTTTCTATTTTTAACAAATACTAGTAAAAATTTAGTTAACAAATCTAAGATTTTTTTCAGTTCTAGTATGGAATATACAAGAGCATGTTCTACCTCTCTCTCGGTGTGTGGTACAAACTCTTTTCCTTAACCTAATCTTGTTATAATAACCTAATTAGTCAACCAAAATGTAACCTAGCCAAAGAATTTTTAACTTGATGGCTAATCATTAAGAGAGAAAAGTAATCAATAACCTGAACTTGATCACCAATGTTGACGATGAAAGCATGCCGAGCAGGCTTGACAGTGACCCAATTTTCGTCTTTCCGGACTTGAAGACCCATGACTTGATCGTCAGGCAGCAGGATAGTCAGGCCGCCGGGATCCGAATGCGAGGACAGGCCAAGTGTTAAGTCAGGCTGCGGACACTTTGGATAGAAATTCACCCTTAAGCAAGCTCCAATATTTTCACCACCGAATGCATTTTGTAGACGATCTTCTTTTAATCCAAGGTTTGTTGATAAAACCTTCATTAATCTCCCACAAAATTCCACCAATTCCTTGCAATACTCATCAATCACTCCCCTATATCAGATTTATCAATTGTTTAATTATCAAAAATTGAACTTCATATGCCCATATGATAAAAACAAAAAAATTAATGAATAAAATATTTAAATAGGGATGAAAAGTCCAAATATACGAATGATAGAGTAGCCGGCAAACCTATTGGAAACTAAATTGATGGCAAAGAATTGTAAACTAAAATGGGGCAACATAAAATATGTAAAAGCAGCCTAAGTTTTTTCTTAGAAATAATTTTATTTAGTGTTAAACAATTACCTGCAAGAATTCGGAATGGCAGGCCATTTGCTGTAATCCTTTATCGATGGAGGTCGATAGTGAAGAAAGTAGTAGTCACTCCAGTCTAGAATTGCTCCTTTCTCGACCCCTAAACGGCTGCCGTAACCTTCGTAAGTCTTGGGAGAGTTTGCATAGGATTGTTTGATTTCCGTCGGAGCATGGAAAAACTGACGCCAATTTTCCTTCGCTTGGTCCATCAAATCATGGTTAACTCCATGATTGACAACCTGGAAAAAACCCCATTCACGACATGCCATAGAAATTTCACATCGTATTTTTGCACGAAGATTCTCGTCGGCACCGTGCAAACCAGAGAGATCAATAATGGGAATATTAACATCATTGTTCTGTGTGTTGATCGTCAACGATGGCCTTTCAGTTGGCGGCTTGATATAACGATCTGGGATATTGCATAAACAACTGTCGGACAAAGACTGAACACGAACCACAGGTTCTGGCCAATCCTGTAGCATGTTGTTGCTCATGATGTTCGGCTGAATCTGGCTCCAAGGTTGCTTCTGTTGCAACGAAAGGTACGATAAAATTCAAAATGAATAAATATTAAGAGATAGAAAGATTGAGGATTCAGAGAGGAGGAGGTGGAAATAGATGAGTGGTTGTTAAATGGAAGAAGAGAGTAGTGGAAAATTGGAGGGAACTGAAATTGACATCATCAAAAGAGAACGTGAAACTAATGCTGTATTTTTAAAGAATGTGCCTGTGGGTCTTCTTTTTTTGTTTCTACTTTATTCCATAAAAGTGAGTGCATTTGTAAAGAGGAAGTTGACAGGGCGAAATACAAGAGGCCACACACATATTCAGAAACGAATTTTCAGCCATGGATTATCAGCTATGACTGCGACAGGAAGAAATTCCATTACGGCGCCGTGAACAACTTACTTGCTTTCATTTATGTATTAATATAATTGGCAATATAAAATCTATACATCTCGGTTAGTTTATTAGTCTGAAATGTCATGTATCAAGGGGAGGCTTTCATGCATGTAGGACAAGAACTGGTTAAAAGTCATTACATACTGTCACAGTAAATCTTCGTTCAGAATATGCGTCATGGGAAATCATGAATTGACCCAAATGAAAATTAAAATGAGAAGATGACTATCTTATAAAGCAGAATGAATAATTAAGAACCAGATAAGATAAGATACCATCGTGCTGGCATCGAGATTTGATGCCACGTTTTAAGCAATGGATTTGAACATTGATTTGAACAGACCAAGCAGTCCCAGCTATCTTTCCTCGGTATAATTGGATCCGATCCAACATTAGACACTCTTATCAACTATAACACATCACATGCACTATAAATTCGTATAAAATTGCTCGACTACCATCATCTATGATGTCAAGTTTCTTTTTGTCAAAAGAAAAAAATTTAACCAAGTCTGAATTCTCATTATAATATGCAGAAAGAACAAGTCAATGAATTCAGAAGATGCAGCGAATATTTTACAAATCCAAACTAAAATATAATGATATAATGCAGCAATAATCGAACAATATTTTTGTGGGTTTTCAGGAATCAAACAATGTGCACGTGCGTGTATTGTTGTTATAATACTTGTGCACGTGTGTTCAGTCTGAAGTTCTGCCGTTTCATGCGCTACGAAAACAAATTGCTGCAGAAAAACAAAAACCCTCGTGAATTTTTCAATGGAAAATGATGCCAAATGATGAAACCATCAGCCAACAGAAAATTATTATAACACTGACCTCCATTTTCTGCCTGCCTATTAAACTGATGAAAGATCTTCTCTGACAGATAATTTAAGAGATATTTCAGGTCGATGTGAACTAGGTAGCCTTCTCCACTGACTAGTACTGGTTCAAATTATATGCAGCGATGGACCAGAAAACAAACCTGGAGTCAAAAACACTAAAATTCGGCCACATTTTGCTTGCGATTTTGAATGTGAGTTGTGAAGCATTGAGTGCAAAGTGATCCTTGAATGACACAGTCTGTCACCCTCACATTAACCAAACACTATATTTTCTTGCTCTGTCAGGATACTGACTCTTGTATTTATATATATATATATATATATATATATATATAAATGCCAAAACTGTATTTATTCCATGCATTAATATGTTTCTATATTTAGCCATTAGTACCAATATATGGTTATTTTCAAACAAAAAAATATTTAATTATCAATTAATACCAATATTTGGCAATTACACTATAAATGATAAAATAATTAGTTTATTGCTGAATTAGTATAACCATTAAATGGTAAGCAAATACAGTGATATGTTTCTAAATTTAACTAGTATCATTAGATTCTATTACCTTAAAAGAATATTATATATTAAATGACAAAAAATAATGAGTTTTTTCTTTCAAAAAAAAAAATGATATATAAACAAATTTAATATATCTTGAACACTGAATTATAATTAATGTATAATAAATTAAAAAATTTTAAGATAATTTTTAAAAAAATTTTAAATATACAAATAATATTTTATAATTTTAAAATTTGCTGTTTTTAAAATTGATTGAGTCGTAAATAAAATTATTTCTCAAAAAAAAAAAAAATAGAGTACCAATATTCACAAAATTTAGATCATATGCTCAAATCTTCAAAGTTTACAAATGAAAGGGTCATGTGTTATAATTTTATATAATTATTTTTTTTTAATTTGACCACTTGATTAATAAAATATGAAGAGAAGATCCCATGCAGGAGAATCGATCGAATTATTTCTGTAACTATCGCCCTTTTAATAATCACCACTATCAACAAATAGATAGTGATCGAGTAATGATTTAATTCAATGAATCTGTAAGTTTAATTTCTCGGCTATCAAAGCAAGTCATATCACATGCAAAAATATAACACATCATCTAATATCCAAATCCACTGAACCAATTCATATCTTTGTCACATCAATAACTTCAATGTTTTGCGGTCAGGTTTTCTATCCGAATGTCTATAAAAATAATGTAAATTTATGAGAGTTTTCAAATTAGAAATTGTTAATTGTACCCCGTGATTTCTAATACCGTGGTCTATGGGTGAGGTCTAGAAAAATTGCTATAATAGAAAGCATTCTGCTTGCATTGCTTCCCATTGAAAGATTTGGCAGCACTTTTCAAAATTCATGCTTTCCGTTAAGCCCTTCTGAAGAAATCATCATTCCGGTGAAAACAATTAATTGGCAGTACTTCCCGAATAACCATGCAGTTGTTGCAGCTGCTTCGCAAGTCAGTCGGAGGGTTTCAGTCCGAATCGAAAGCACGGGAGAGTTCCCATTTCCATTTGTTTACCACCGGATTTGTAACTCGTAATGGTCCACAGATAGCAAAGACAAACGAAAAACATTTTCTTAAAACGATAACCATTGATTCCAAGTAAGATATGCAGCTGGCGATTTCAGGGTTGAAGGCCAAGAATTCTAGTAACAGAAAGGAGACATGGATGTTAGGTGGTCAAGAATATTGATATGATTTTGATGTCTGTGATATTGTGACCAATCCCGAAAGACCCGTGGGTACTAGTTATCTTCTCAACCCTATCCATGCATGTGAAAAATGTGGACTGTTTTTAAGTCTAACTTATTTTCCAATTGTTTGTGCTGCTTCTAGATATGCAAGAAAAGGAAAATCTTAGCTTGTTGTATCGTCCTTATCATTGAATATGTGAAGTTAATAGCTACAGTTGCTCGAAGATTGTTGCCAAAGAAATTTTCAAAGCCACAGATGTTGCTCTTCAGGCCAGGCAATTTATATATTGATTGGATGCCCTATCGAAAGGTATATCACCTCATCCACGACCTAGCATCCCCATCATTCGTATATTCAATATCATTGCCATCATCTTTTAGGGGGAAGCATATGTTGCACCCAACATTTATGAACAACCAAATTAAAGCAAGAGGAATATTCTTCATTTTGATTGTCCATTGCCGTCGACAGTTGTCATGCTTGAAGCCATTTCACTTGAAAAGTATTATGATCTTCATGATGATGTGACAACTATCATAAAATAAAATAGAAAATACATATTAAATAAAAAATTAATGTTTATTACATGATTTAACTGTAATATTTTTAAACTAACAGCGAAAACATAATAATTTCGAACAAAGGGTTTGTTTTGAATAACTTTGAAATTACAATTGTTGTCCAATAAAACTACTAAATGTAAATATAAGCATAAAAATGAATAATCTCCATTACACGTTATTGATCATGCAGCACTTTAAATATCGTGTTTTTAAAATTTTGATGAGACATAATCACATCAAACATACCCTAAATCCAAGAGGCAGCACGAAGGGAGGTGCTTTCGGGAAACGACCATGACTTGTATTTCAACGAAAGATTTAGTGTAATCTTCTTGTACTGTACTCCACCGAAAGCACTTGGACAAGTTGTGCTGAATTCACGCGGCTTGTTGACGCAAGTGTGCTAGAAAGCAACCTGAAGCTGTGCACACAGAGACGATAAAATTTGAAGGGGTTGATGGGAATGAAATGATAGAACATTTTTCTCAGTCGTAAATCAAGCCAAGCCTGTGCGTTAGCTTTGGTGAAACAACTCGAAATCGTAAGAAACCGGGTGATGTAATGTGATATCCAGCCGCCTGTACTATCAACTTGTGAAACTGCCAGAAGACCACACAATGCTCATTGGGTCGTCTTTCTTGGGTCCATTGGGCTACACGGTTGATTAATAAAGGAGACCTTCAATTCTTCTTAAACAACCACATTGATTAATTAATAAGTTAATTAAAAATTTCAATGTTTTCATTAAGGAATCCCCCTACTCCTCTTTCTTCTTCTTCTTCTCAGTTCAGAACTCTGGTTTTACTTCTTAATTATATTCCCAATACTCCATTAGAAGCACTCCAAAACTTGTTGAATCACGTGCTTAATACAAATAAGTAGGCATTTATTAATTTAAGTGACTTTTTTTTAAAAAAAAATACAAGATTAAAAGACTTGGAGTTCAAATCTTCTCAAATCAGGGCCCATAAATAAATCAGGCGGTCTTATTGGGCCCATAAATTCAGACAAAGCCGAAATGCTGACCTGCCAGCCCAAGTCCATAGTAAATGGGCAGTTACCTTGCAAGGCTAGTGCAGGACTCCCGTCTCTAATGGGCAGTCAACATTTTCCGCGTGCAGAAATTAAAAATAATAAATAAATGAAGATAAGTCAGAAAGATACCAGAGAAAATAAATAAATAAAGAGCAAATATTGTAGTGTTGCGCAGGTACTATGGTCCACAGTGGAAGGCTGAGTCAGGCAAGCAAGGCAAAGCATTATCCTATCCTCCCCCTCCTCCTGCTGCTGCTGTCACCCATCTAAGTGGAAAATTGAACGCGCACTGCTTGACTTGACTGGTTTACAGCTTGGACTCTTAACACTGCTTCCACTCGCTTCCCACCTTTCTTTTCCTCCTCCACTCTCACCCTCAAGCGACTGACAACCAACTAACTTCTTTATAATTCTTTAGAAGTAACTCAAGAGGAGTGACAGACATGCATGGAAAGCGCGCGTCAGGTACTAGCTTGACGTCACGAGCACAGGTGATTGACAACCCATCCATCTTTTTTAATTCTTTTAAATGAACTCATTTAAATTTTTGATCGTTCATTTGGATTTCATTTGCTTTCCATTTTCATTTCATTTCAAATCTTAATAGTAAAGAAAACAAGCTAAACTGAAGGCAGTGCTTTTCCTTTGAAGTGTTGACTTTGACCGTGGAAAGGAAGCAGCGACGAAGAAGACAAATTAACTTTCCTTCTTCCTTCTCCTCCTCAAAGAAACGCATAAAAAGCCCTCGACCTGCTCTTTCATTTCATAACTCATTTCTAAATCGAGTTCTTCTTCTTCTACGTTTCACACTCTAAAGCAACGAAGAATCTTATCCAGTTCCCGCGGGTACGTTTTTGTCAAGTAGAAAATGAGCAAGATTCTAGCTTTAACGGTCTTCAAGTTGTTAAATTTAGGTTTGTTTGGTTTTTATATATGTATATTGTGCTTGATGAGCTTCTGGGTTTCTTCTTTCATGGGTTTTTTGGTTGGAGTTTGAGATTTTGTTTTTAGTTGGATCGAGTGCTATGAATCAATTGTACTTGATGCATAATTGGGTTTATCTGTTTCTTTTTTGATCAAAGTTTGAAATTTACTGTTCCTGGGGTTGTTTGTGTTCAGTTTATTAACTTGTTCTTTTGTGTTTTTACTGTTTGTTTCACTCTTTCTATAATTCTTTTTAAGGAAGTAGTCTTATTAGTCATTGCTTGACTTTTATACACACACACACACACACACACACATATATATATATATTACGTGAATCTATTAAATGACTGTTTGCTGAGATATTTGAGAGGAATATAAAGTAATCCAGTAGAAGATTTGGAATTATAGGATCTAAAGATCCTTGATTTCTGGTTTATGGATGTGTATTTCTCCTCGTTTAAGGCCATTCAGTTTTATAAGACCTTTATAAGGCTTGGTTTTTGGGCTGTAGTCACATTTTTTAGTTCTCAGGTGACATAATTTTAGTTTGTTTTCTCGTATTTTTGCATCAGGCGAAGCAGAAATGTGTATATGTAGCATCCGTTCTGTATTACAATCTTGCTCTTAATTTACTCCCTTGATATAGTTTGAACTTTGAATTGAGTTCTATATTGAATTTTTGTTGCTTGTGAATATGCAGGAGTTGATTATGTGCAGTGGTTCAAACAGTAAATTTTGGAGCTCAAATATCCTCATGGAAGGTGAACTTCAGAAGCTAAAAGATGGTGCCTTGTATAAGAGATCTTCAATTTTACTTGAATTGTCAGCTTCTGATGATCTTGCTGCCTTTAAGAACGAAGTAGAGGAGAAGGGTTGTGATGTTGACGAGCCAAGTTTCTGGTATGGTAGGAGAATTGGGTCAAAAAAAATGGGATTTGAAGAGAGAACCCCACTTATGATTGCTGCCATGTTTGGTAGCATTGAGGTTTTGAAGTATATCGTTCAAACCGGTAAAGTCGATGTGAATAGGGCCTGCGGTTCTGATGGAATTACTGCACTTCACTCTGCCGTTGCTGGTGGTACCAACTCTTCCGTTGAGGTGGTCAAGCTCTTGCTTGATGCATCTGCTGATGCCAATTGTGTTGATGTGCATGGGAATAAACCAATTGATCTTATTCTGTTTGCTATGAAATCACCACGTGCTTCGAGAAAAAGGGCTATAGAGTTGTTGTTGAAAGGTGATCAAACTAGTATTGAAGGGGAAGAATTGGAAAATATCGCTATGCCTCAGTTGTCGAAAGAAGGAACTGAGAAGAAAGAGTATCCAATTGATACATCATTGCCTGATATTAACAACGGGATGTATGGAACTGACGAGTTTAGAATGTACACTTTTAAGGTAAAGCCTTGCTCGAGGGCTTATTCGCATGATTGGACAGAGTGCCCATTTGTTCATCCAGGTGAGAATGCAAGGAGAAGAGACCCCAAAAAGTATCCTTACAGCTGTGTACCGTGCCCGGAGTTCCGCAAGGGAGCATGCCCAAAGGGGGATGCTTGTGACTATGCTCATGGTATTTTTGAGTCATGGCTACATCCGGCCCAGTACAGAACCAGACTTTGCAAGGATGAGATTGGTTGCGCACGTAAAGTCTGTTTCTTTGCTCACAAGCCCGAAGAGTTGCGTCCTGTATATGCATCCACAGGTTCAGCTATGCCTTCCCCTAGCTCTATTTCTGTCAATGCAATCGACATGGCGACTCTGAGTCCCTTGTCACTTGGTTCAACATCTTTGCCTATGCCCACTACTTCAACACCACCAATGTCTCCATTGGCTGCTGCTTCATCTCCCAAGAGTGGAAACTTGTGGCAGAACAAAGTTAATCTTACCCCACCTGTCATGCAGTTGCCCGGTAGCAGGTTGAAGACTGCTTTTAGTGCAAGAGATTTGGACTTGGAGGTGGAATTGCTTGGGCTAGAAAACCGCTCTAGCAATTTGCGGCAGCAACAATTAATGGATGAGATATCTAGTCTCTCCTCCCCGTCTTCTTGGAGCCAGGAATACAATAGGATTGGAGATTTGAAGCGTAACCTTGATGATGTTTTTGAATCTCTTGGTCCTTCTGTATTGTCTCAATTGCAGGGAATGCCACTAAGACAATCAACACCAACTCAGTTGCAATCTCCAATTGGACTTCAAATTCGCCAAAACATGAACCAACTTCGTGCAAGCTATCCAGCTGCCAGCGTCTCATCTTCTCCAGTGAGGAAACCTTCATCGTCTGGGTTTGATTCTTCAGCTGCAGTGGCAGCTGCAGTGATGAATTCAAGGTCTTCTGCCTTTGCAAAGCGAAGCCAGAGTTTTGTTGACCGCGGAGCAATGACTAGTCGTGCTGGCCTTGCCACAGCTTCTAACTCTTCAAGTATGAGGTTGTCTGATCTATCAGATTGGAGCTCTCCTGATGGGAAATTGGATTGGGGAGTTCAAGGAGATGAGCTGAACAAGTTTAGGAAGTCTGCTTCATTTGGGTTTCCGAGCAACAATCTTACAACTGCAGCAACAACAGGCTTGATTCAACCATCATCAAACGTTGACGAGCCAGACGTGTCTTGGGTTCATTCCTTGGTGAAAGATGTTACTCCTGCAGGATCAGGATTGCGTGGCACAGAGCAGCAGCAATACAATCGATGGATGGAGCAATTGTACATAGAACAGGAGCAGATGGTGGCATAATGAACAGCTATTTTCTCCTACATTGTTCGGACTAAATTGTTATATTCTTTGAATTCTATTAGATTCCATGTTTGTAGTTATGGTTCCAGGAGAAAAGGAAAGGAAGGAAGAAAAACAAAATTCTAGTAATAAATGAGTCACTGCTCATATCATTAGTGCGTTCAGTCAAAAGAAAGATTTGTTAAATTATTTTTCTCTTCTCCTTTAGGAAATTGTGATACCCTGGAAGAGGCCAGGTCTTTTTCCTCTGATGTTGTAATACTTTGATTATTCCATTTACATAATATAATAGTGTTTGTTCCAATCAACTTGAGGATTATGATTCAGTTCTAGCAGTTGATTCTGTAATCAACTTCTAGGTGGATTGATGGACTGATTCCTTATGGTCTCTATAAAATTTTCTAATTCAAATGATTCTGTTTCCATTTTATCCCCTAGTCAACACATTACATGAAGAAAGATTCAATGAAACAAGCGAGAAAATCTGTTTATTTTGAAGAGAAATTTGTATGGCTTCTCGATCAAAGCCATACAAGATGTTTCAGAAACTGTTCTTTGCTTTCTTGAATAAGTAATACAGAGGAGTAAAATTAATACAATAAAATAAAAAATTCATCGTTTATCAACAGCTCATAGCATGCAAAGTTCGCAAGGGAGGATAAAAAGAAAATAAAACTTCATAGTCGTTGTTAAAAACCCAAAGGAAGCAAAAGCAATCATGGTGGCCGAAATTGAAAATGTAATTCTAAGCTGTCGATGAACTTGGCCGCACCATAATGCCAATAATTGTACTTGGAAACCGACTGCCATATATTTTTCGTGGAAACTGCAGTCTGCAGATGAGAATTTCTATCCAAACATCAAATGACGCGTGGGGTCCTATCGTTTTTTTGTCTGTCTTTCTTAGTTTCTCCGAACGTGACAAGGAAGAAATTTCCTGCATCCTTCTTTTGAATGTTGAGAAAGCAGCATAACTTGACGCGTTATTTTAGTATACTCCGAGCTTATCCTCAAAAAGACATGTCTCCAACACCTGTAACATTAATATTTATTTAAGAAAATTTAATGGACGTTTATAAACATAATACTGTTAATTACATGCTCTCTTTCTTAAAGACAATTGTTCTTTAAAATAAAAGTTAGATAATTATATTTAATATTTTTTTATATATAAATTTAATTTTATTTAATAAACGTATAAAATTAAATATATATTTTTTAAAAAGTTTTGGTGTTAACGTAGAATTGGGTCTCTTGGATCAAATTAACTCTAAAATAAGAGAGAGAGGCACTGATTCTGAGAAGTTCACTAAAA
This sequence comes from Swietenia macrophylla, assembly GCA_032401905.1. NCBI lineage: Eukaryota > Viridiplantae > Streptophyta > Magnoliopsida > Sapindales > Meliaceae > Swietenia > Swietenia macrophylla. The sequence continues at coordinate 7,398,676 of CP135569.1, read as the reverse complement.
TAAATATTAAAAAGGCCGAGGGAAAATCTACAAATAAACAAGATATCAATTTGATGCATGAAAAGGGTAAGCAAAATTTGACCCGTCAATTGGGCTTTCAAAATTCGTTTCCTTCTATCTTGTAAAAGAGATATGTTAAATACCCCCCATGTATTTGTTAAGAAACCCCTCGTCCAGCTGGATTAGTTTTGGATTTTTATTTCATGAAAGAAAATTATGGAGTAATAACAGTCAGATATCTGTATTTTGGATTTTCTTAAATAAGGACGTAGTGTATCTATTTTTAATAAATAGGTCCTTGACTGTACTTGGTTGATTCTTTCGAACACGTTCAAGGACCTATTTAAAATAAAATAAAATAGTTTGTCTTCATTTGAGATATTATAGTAAATCAGTGATCCGGGTGTTATTATTAAAAACCTATTACGATTTTGCCGATATTTAAGCAGAAAACGTTCTCCTATCAAAGAATACGCGGGGATACTTCATTGCAGGTGTCTACCAAAGAAACAGAAAGCTTGGGGGTATATATGGTGGCATGTCTATTTCTCAATGCTCGTGGGTTGGTGTATCTAGTTAATGTGAATATCAACTGTTCGATGAATTTCCTCCGAGACATGTTGTTGCCTTACATGCTATGATTTTTGGGTTTGTTGTCTACGTTCCAGGACTAGTGCCTATTCTTTTATTAACTATGTTCATCTTTTTCAGGGTTGAATACTGGAAGTCATTTTCAACCTAAATTTGTTGACTTGAGCAGAAGGCAAATCCAAGGTGATTTAATTTTAGACTTACTGTCATTTTTAACATGGCATTGTTCCCACCTTCCAGGTCCTAATAAGAGATTTTATAGTTGTACTTTTTTTTTTTTGGGTCTTTTGTGGTTGCAATCAATTGCCCTTTTTAAAATGGCATTGTTTGGAAGTTAAAACTAATATATATTTTTTTAAACATAGCAATAATTGCATGCATTTACAGGTGCCAGGGAAGTGAAAAAACTTTGCTTTCTAAACAGATCGTTTGTGAAGAATAAGATTACTTGCAGTTCCACCTAGAATGACAAATTTTCTTTTGGCAATGAACAAGAAAAGAATCCGGCTTTGGTTGAGATGTGTGGAATTACAACAGTCAAAGATGCTGCTATGGCCGCAGAAGCTGGTGCTAATTTCACTGGGATGATCCTTTGGCCCAACTCCAAACGTTCAGTTTCACTTTCAGTTGCAAAAGAAATTACTAAAAATTGCAAGAGAGTATGGAGCAAAGCCAGTTGGGGTGTTTGTGAATGATGATGCAGATACAATTCTAAGATCTTCTAATACAGCAAATCTTGAACTTGTGCAGGTTTCCAATACTTTGGTCTTGATTACCATGAATACGACAATGTATTATTAATTAAATTTGTAATGCTTTGAGTCTGTGCAGCTGCATTGAAGTGGTTCTCGGGCAGCATTTCCAGCTTTGGTGCAAGAAAACAGAATAATATATGTGCTTCATGCGAATGAAAATGGGGGCCTACTAAACCAGATTTCTGATGAAGATTGTCTTCGGGTTCTTGTGGATAGTGCAAAGGGTGGCACGTAAAAAGGAAATCTTGTTTCATGCAGTCTTTGTTCTTGAAAGGCTTTTCATTTGCACTTCTTCTGATATTTCTTTCAGCGGCAAAGGATTTAATTGGAGCCAATTTACCTTACCACCAATTAGAAGCAAACATGGATGGCTCTTGGCTGGAGGGATAAACCCTGAAAATGTTCGTGAAGCTCTTTCCACCCCGAAACCCAATGGAGTTGATGTCAGTAGCGGAATTTGTGCCTCAGATGGTATTCAGAAGGATCAATTGCGAATATCTTCCTTAATGAGTGCATTAAGTTCAATGCCCTATTGACCATAAAAGGAAATGATCATAACTTCATGTCTATTACAAGAAGATCTGATCGCCAGATGACAATCAATTTATTATGTCGGTGTACCTTAGTTCTTCAAATTTGTGCTCAAGAATAAGCTACTTTTCAACTACTGACTTTTTGAGCTATTTTAATTACATATGTCTACGCGGGTAATTTCATTTTCCATCTTTAGATACGAATTATATCAGCATTTTACTGTGGACAGAAATCTTATGCCACTTTCTGATAAGACACAATTAGCCATTGAACCCAGTCGCCGAATTCAAAAGAATAATATTTGAAAGTGAAGGCTGAAAGCTTGTGTACTGAGGCACACAAGCGCTTAAGTGCTTTTTGTTGCTTGTTATATGTATATGTATTTAGTACGTGTACACTGCATGAATATGTTGCTGAATATTCATTTGCATTCTTTTATACGTGCCAAACTTTGTTATTTGCACATTAAATTGTTACTGTAACAATCTTGAAGAAAATGGCGAGTTGATAAATTTATAGAAATGGGGATAAGCAATCAAAGTCATTAACATATGAACTTTGTACGGGGCTGATTTCAAAAGCATCATAGAATGTTCAATGAGGGCTTAGACTTTTATCCAAATCAAAAGGTAATCAGGCTAAATTAAGATCCAAATCAAAAGGTAATCGGGCTAAATTAAGGACTTCAAATGCCAGTACAGTGTATGCACCAATTACTGAAGGAAATTTGATTATCTTTGGACATGAAATTGGATTGATCACGGAACTTTTCCCTTCTAGTTTGTGTCCTCAAGAGTGAAATGGGATTTGTGGTTTAATAACCTGAAAATTCCAATAACACCTTGAGTTTTAGGACGATGTAACGAGTAGTGAGCTAGCTAGGGGAACATAGAACTCTTGAAAATAAGAATCTGCAGATAAAGGAAAGAATAAAATGAAGCCAAAGGAGCTGTAAATCATAACCTGCAATGTGAACACAAAGCTTTCCGTTGATGATGACAGTTGGAAATGTGGCCAAGATTCTGACATGAAGTAGAGTATCTGAAGGTGAAGCCCAGTCTCATCTCTTGCTGTCTAGCTTCGAGTTGTCTAGTTTCCTTAGCTTGGAAAAAAAGCGATATTACACCAATCAAACTCGCCACCAAAAGTGAAGTGACGAAGTGACCAAGTTCACAATCAAAAGAGATGTTGCCATGCTGTTGTACTCAATACACAGTTAAATTTTTTATTAAAAAAAATAAAGAAATAAAGGGCTCAAGGGGCTACCTTAGCCTTTACTTTTCTCAAACATAAAGTTACTAATAATTTTGATTTCTTTGTATGTTTCTCTTCTTGTTTTTCTAAATCAGTTTAATAAATCATAATCACTATTATTAAGTCTCAGTTGATAATTAATGCATCGACTACACTCTGAAGGGGTGAAGGGGGGTGGTGGTGGAAGGAGTAGTTGTTGGGGACAAGGAAAGAATATCACATGCAGGGTGGCTTTGTCGAGAGAAGTGAAAGAAAAGGGAAATTGAATTGATTGTTACTAATTAATTGTAATATTATGCAATAATAAGAGGATTATCGATCAACTTGCACCAAACTTAAACATTGACATTTCAAGTGATGATTCGGCGAAGTAATTTGACTCTGACCACAATCATGGTATAAATCAGTTGCCATATTTTGATCACGAATTTTTTACATTTATTTATTTATTTATTTATTCATTTTATTTTAAATTAATTATAACTTTTATTATTAATTCTTTTGTTGACCAAATGTATTGGGATATATTTTCGTCAAGCACCTTCTAATTATTGTGTTAATTAATGATTGAAACATGTAATTCCCGATTCTCTACGAAATCCCGATTATATGAAAACCGATTAACATGATTAAATATGTGAACCAGTACCACGTTTATTTCTTTTGTTTTATCCTTTTCTGCCATCTGATACGTATATCATGGCCAAACCCACTCCTAACCGTCCGATCAACATACTTTTAAAACTTCCCAGATTGTTGACTTCTCTGATTCCCACGGATTCTGACTCCATAACTCTGCAAGCTCAAGCTTCCATTTGAGAATCTAAGAGAAAATTACAGCCAGTCTACCGAGGAAGTAGATTAAGACCAACTTAGCAAAGCTTTGAAATCACTCCTCTTTCTCTTTCTCGTATGGTTAGGAGAAGAAGATAATGAAGAAAGTAGTTAGCAAAAACAAATGGATTAAAATGCACAGAAAAGAAATTAGCAGAAGCTTTTGTCTGAGAAAGACAACTCTCCCTCTACCAGAAGCCTAACCATTTTCTCCAAGAAAACCCCATCTCACCAAACCTGAATTAAACAAAGGGCAAAAATAATCTAATGAATTGTAAGTCTTTGTCGCTCTCTTTTTCTGTTGCATTTTTTTTTTGTTCAGTTTCGTTCTCTATATTTGCATCTATTTTTCCTCTGTTTGTTCACACATTTCGGTTGTCTTATTCTCATGCAGGCATCTCGCCGCAAGAATCCTCTGTTTACCGGTGAATCTCTAGCCATGAAGCACAGAAAAAACAACAATCTCTCTGTATTTGTTGTCGTCTTCTCTATATTTCTGTTCGGAGTGTTTATGTACAATGAAGATGTAAAGTCTATTGCTGAGTTTCCATTTTCATGGCCGAAAGCCCAAGAAACACAAGAACCTCAAGAACAGCAACCAAAACAAGCAAACCCACTTCAAGAAACCGTCACGAATGTCAAAGAGAGCACGGTTTCGATCAGTTCAAGAACTTCTCTCGAAGAACCTCAAGGGCAGGGTTCAGATGAAACAGTAAAACAAGAAATCGATCGTAGTCATCTGAAATCTGTTGAAACGAAAGAGGATGAGCAGAGAATCGAATTGCCGGTGATTGAAGAAGACGATGAAGAAGTTGAATTGCCGCCGGAAAATTGTGATCTGTTTACAGGCCAGTGGGTTCTTGACAATGCAACGCATCCTTTGTACAAAGAAGATGAGTGTGAATTCCTGACAGCACAAGTTACTTGCATGAGAAATGGAAGAAAAGACTCCATGTACCAGAACTGGAGATGGCAACCCAGAGATTGTTCCTTGCCCAGGTAAGAAAATTTCATAGATTCTTCAATTGTTTGATGCCTTTTCTCTTCTGGGTTATATGCTTTTTATAAAATTTAGCTTTAGCTTTTTCTTTTTTCTTTTTTCTTTTGTGATTTTGTATTAAGGTTCAAGGCAAGATTGCTACTGGAAAAGCTAAGGAACAAGAGGCTTATGTTTGTTGGAGACTCTCTGAACAGAAATCAATGGGAATCCATGGTTTGTTTGGTTCAATCCGTGATTCCTCCAGGGAGGAAAAGCTTGAGCAAGACAGGATCTCTTGCTATATTCAGAATTGAGGTATGCATATTTCTCTCCACTTTCCCCCTCTCCATAATTGGGCCTTGTTTCTTTTCTTGCTTTTTCTTGATCATTTGCATTTTGACAAAAATAATTTATTATTTAATGCCGTGGATAAATGATTATGGAGAGTTGTTGAGATTAATTAAGAAGAAAAGATTGTAGGTTTAAAGCATTGCAATGTTTAAGCCAATCAACTTTTGCCGAATTTTTTAAGCTAATCCAATTACGTGAAGCTACGGCATTTTAAAAATTAAAATTAAAACTTATTTCAAAAAAATTTATTTAACTAATTAAATAAAATATTATAAAAATAATATAAGAAAATCAAATTAGCTCTCATTTATGTAATTATAGATTTAATATTATTTTCTCTGTGTCGGCATAATTTTCTATATTTAAATTTATTTGGCCAGACGTGATATTTTATAATAGATAGATGACATGCGGCTACCGAAAATTGGTTAATAAAAAATAATATACGTGGACGCCCTTCTTGGATTTTCCTCCGGACAAATAAAAAAAGATGAGAAATTTTGGACATATGCTTAGAGATTTGCCCCATAAATTAATTGTGTTCATGTGTTTGCAGGACTACAATGCGACAGTAGAATTCTACTGGGCCCCGTTCTTGGTTGAATCAAATTCTGATGATCCAAATATGCACAGCATTTTGAACCGTATAATCATGCCCGAATCAATCGACAAACATGGACAAAATTGGAAGAACGTCGATTACTTGATCTTCAATACATACATTTGGTGGATGAACACTTTCGCCATGAAAGTCCTGTAAGTATCTCAACTTGTTTGCGTTGTTATTAAGTCGTATAACGAAAAATTCGGGGGCCGATATTTCGGCTGTACCGAAAAGGTTAGCGTGTTTGGGTGATTTACAATTAATTTGGATTAGTAAATGTTTAAGCAAGTTGATGAGGGTGATTTGTTTGTTTTGATGCGATGGGAATGGACAGACGAGGATCGTTCGATGAAGGGGCCACGGAATACGATGAGATCGAACGGCCAATAGCGTATGGGAGAGTGTTGAGGACGTGGTCAAAGTGGGTGGACGAAAATGTGGACCCCAATCGAACTACTGTGTTCTTCAGCAGCATGTCTCCTCTTCATATCAAGTAATTTTCCCTTACTTTCTTAATTATATTTTAAAATTTTGCTTTACTCTAATTGGAATTATTATTCGTTAATTCGAAGCTGGCTTCTGCCTGCTCCTCTTACCCTATTAAATCAATAGCTGGAAGCAGAACTTTGGTTAAAAACATGGATGACATGTAAAGAAAATATCCTCTCTTAATTTTTTATCTTTGATTCAAATAAATATTAATATATATTATAATTAATAATAAATAATTTAAATTATATTTTATATTATAAAATATAAAATTAATTTATAAATTTTATTAAAATATAATTTTAATTATTAATTATTAATTATATCATGTGTCATTATATTATTAAAAAATAAAAAAATACTAAGACACCGTTATAGCGTTTAAATTTATAAAATTTTTATAATTAAAATGAAATTATTGGGTTATTTTTACTATAAGCAATTAAATTTAATTTTATGTTATGGTTACAAATCCCGTGATAAAATTGGGATAAAATTGCACAGCATAATCAAATCAACGGTGGTTGATAGTGGGCCTTGCCATCTTTCGCCATGATTAGAAATAGGTATTATTAATTGAAACTTTGGTCGGTAAACCACTTCTTATACCTAATAATCATTATTATTTACCTAATAAACAGGAGTCTGGACTGGGAGAACCCGGATGGGATCAAGTGTGCCCTAGAAAAAGCGCCAATTCTAAACCTTACAATGCCATTAAACGTGGGCACAGACCGCAGGCTGCTTGTGACTGCAGCAAATGTAACACATTCAATGAAAGTTCCTGTCCATTTTATCAACATTACGACTCTTTCGGAATACAGAAAAGATGCACATACTTCAGTCTACACAATCCGCCAAGGCAAAATTCTAACACCGGAACAACAAGCTGACCCTGCAACTTATGCTGATTGTATCCATTGGTGCCTTCCCGGATTACCCGACACGTGGAATGAGTTCCTTTACACACGTATCATCGCCCGCACGTGACTATAAATTTTTTGTTTTAATTTTAAATTTTCTCCTTTTTTTTTTTTTTTTCCCAAGGATCATCTCCATTGCTTCAAGCTTTTGCCCTGTATTTTTTAATTTTCTTGTAATTTTAGTTTTTTTCTTCTAGGTTGAATGATAGAGATGGACCATCAAAATTTTTGGTTCATTGTTTGATCATTGGACCATTGCACACGACACTGAAAAACTGAACTGTATAATGCATGTACGTGTTGAATGGGAAATAAAGTCGATACAAATTTGTATGTAAATATTTTTTTTTCCCTTTTTGGGTTTTAAAAAATGAATATTAATATTCTCAGCTTTCATTTGCATTGTGAAAACTGTTTGGAAGGACGTGGGGGAATCATTGAATTATGGAACCGTGGTTTATGGCTAAATTATCGATGCTGGTGTAACGCTCAAACCAAGAAGAAAAAGCAAAGCTTTCAATACAGTAAACCTTGACCGTTTCTCCTTTCATGCCTCTTCTGCCGCTTTTAAGCATGCAAATTCCAGGCTCTGGGGCCAACCAACTCCGGGGAAAAAGTCCATTTTGCTTTCGGCTAAAGCTTATTATTACGAGGATTGTTTGCTGGTTACAGATACAATTAGTATAACTACTGAATTATGAAATTTCTTTCTAATTAGGTATAATTGTTTGACCCAATTTGAGGAAATGGGAATTAATTAATTTTATCACACAGAAATCATTAATCATCCATAGCTTACCCCGTTTCCACGCACAAGTACCGTAACTAAACATATATTAGGCACTTTGGTACAGATGCATGCAATGAGATGAGCATAAACCATGATCTAAACATCACGAGTGCAAGTCGAAAGTGAGTTCCTCTGTTTTCTTAGTTTTCTTTCCAACATACTGCTCAGGATATTATTCTCTTGCTGCCGAATCGACATGCAAATGTTGAAGATGCATCAGTGACCGTACTGAAGGAGCAATAAGTGACTAACGATGTTAACTTTAAAGTTTTTGTCTGCTGAAACTTTATCCGCAAATACGGCGCGATTTATTGGCATTTTGCTCGGCTTGCTTAATTGAAACAGTGAAATTTTAGCGAATGTACTATCTGATCATTGATCAGGATAGCACAGCAAATCTAGTCCCAACGCTGGACAATTTTGTTGCTGGCAGTGCACTCAAAATTTTAAGTCCTAGGACCAAAAAATCTCATCTTAGTTGAAGGGTAGACCAGTTATATCTCCGCACTCACACCTATACTGGGATTTCACAGTATCAAAGCACGATCACGGAATAAACAGTGTCGGACTTGTAAAATATTGGCATAAATCTGTAAAGTTAAGTCAACTTTCTTAGGTATATGCTGATGGCCAGTTCCCCATGACAGAGTTGCTTCAACTTCTCCACTTCGTTGATCGTAGAATAAAGCAATCAGTGTATGTATCAGGTCAACAACATACACATAAACAATTCAAAGTTGTCAATTATGTACTGCATTTTTTTCCTTTGTACTTTACACATAAATGATTGAATCCGGAACAGGTTTTAAATTTACAATTGTTGTGAAATTACATCACAAACTATTAATATAACGAATCCACAACTATTGTGAATAAGAAATAGAATCACCCATTGGCTGAGCATTTTTGTTTGTTTACTAGCGTTATCCACTCCTACTGCATTCAAGCAACTACCCCTCTTCACAAAAGCATCCTGTTCTGGAAAAGAAAGCTAACCTTGATGAATCATTTCACTTCCTAGAAGATAGTCACAATGAAGCAGGCCAGTGACGGCCATAGGTTCAATTATTTCCCGATACTACTTGTGGTATCAATTTTTTCGGTGTCGTTCTTCGTATGTTTTTTGTACAACGAACACATAGATCTCCTTTCATTTCCAGAAGCTAAATACCAAGAAATCACAAAAGAATCGAAAACAGAATCACATGCCCGAGTAGAAGGCAACGGTAAACGAGATGAACAAGAATCGGAACTTCCATTTTCTCAAGAAAAGATGGAAAATTGTGATATCTTCGCAGGAGAGTGGGTTTTGGATAACGTGTCACATCCTTTGTATAAAGAAGATGAATGTGAGTTTCTAACAGAGTGGGTGACATGTTTGAGGAATGGAAGGCAGGATTCTCTGTACCAGAAATGGAGGTGGCAGCCAAGTGATTGTTCTTTGCCCAAGTAAGTATGGAATCAAGTAATTATTGCAAGCTTAATTTTGTGTTTTCAGATTGTTTTAATGTGCTAGCGATTTGTGTATTTTTCGGGTTAAGGTTTGATGCAAAACTGTTGCTAGATAAACTTAAAGGAAAGAGGATTATGTTTGTTGGAGACTCCATACATTTTAACCAGTGGCAGTCCCTGGTTTGTATGGTTCAATCCGTAATTCCACAAGACAAGAAAAGCTTGAGCTATATTTCAAGCCAAATTACTGCCTTCAGATTACAGGTCAAATTTACAGTTCCAATTCTCTTAGATTCGTGTCAGACAATCAATTCCAGGAGCTTAGTGAATTGCCTGATTAATTCCACGGTTGTTTGAATTTCCAGGACTATAATGCTAGCTTGGAGTTTTACTGGGCACCGTTTTTGGTTGAGTCAAATGCAGACCCTCCAACAATGAGAGATGGAAAACTAGACCCTGTAGTGATGCCTCAATCAATTGCAAAACATGGAGATAACTGGAAGGGCGTAGACTACCTAATTTTTAACACATACATTTGGTGGACTAAATATCCAACAATGAAAGTATTGTAAGTTTTCTGAAAGTTTTCACTTCAGTCTCTCTTATTCCAGAGAATCTTGCCTAAAACTTGCTGATTCCTTGTTGAACTGATGAAAAAAAGGCGAGGGTCGTTTGATGATGGAGCGACGGAGTATGATGAAATTGATATTTACGCAGTTTATGAGAAAGCTTTGAGGGCATGGGGAAAATGGGTTGAAGAAAATGTTGATGCCAATTGCACCTATGTTTTTTTCAGCAGCATGTCTCCCACACATGTCAGGTATTGTAGCATTTCAGCTACAATTTTGTCTTTTACAATATTCTCAACCCTAAGAGTCTTAAACTTGTGATATGATTGGTTTACCAATCTAACAGGAGCTCAGACTGGAACAACGAGGATGGCATCAAATGTGCCAAGGAGACAACACCAATTCTAAACAAGTCAGTTCCATTATATATGGGCACAGATCAGAAACTCTTTGCAATTGCAGCAAATGTGACTCAATCAATGAAACTATCTGTCCAATTTCTAAATATAACTAGCCTTTCGGGATACAGGAAAGATGCACATACCTCTGTTTATGCAGCTGTTGAAGGCAAGTTGCTATTGCCAGAGCAAAAATCCGATCCAGCAACATATGCAGATTGTCTCCATTGGTGTCTCCCTGGATTGCCAGATACATGGAATGAGCTGCTTTATGCAAAAATCATATCCGGCTCTTAGATATTTCTTTAGTTTTTCTCTTCCAAGCAACTGTGTTGAGGATGATCTTTGCACCGGTTTTTAGCAATTAAGTAGACAACAACTGGGAGCGTGAATCAAGACAAAACTGATATTCTTGTCTTCCATTTGTTTGCCGGTGCCTCATACGTTTTGTTTGAAGACTTTGAATGCATGCAACGTTTCTACCATATTTATCATAGTCTATGCATTTCAATTGTAATATAAGTTCATCGAAGCCGCTCTGCAAGTAAAGAATTTTGATTCTCGTGCTGCAAAAACTTAGCTACCAGTTATGTTTATTCTATGTAAAACCATCAAAATCTAAAGCTACCAGTTATGTTTATTCTATGTAAAGCCATCAAAATCCAAAGCAATAATAAACTTTTATAGAAACTTCACAATTACAAAGCACAAACAGACTATGCACCTCCATCACAAATACGTCTGGAAAACACGTAGAAACCATATTCATTTTTTCCAACAGTGTCAACAGAGAGCATATGCATTTTTAAGGCTTCATATACCAAAACTACTATGGAATCTTAAGATAATCATCAGATCAATGCTGATAATAAAGAAGGCAAATATCACGATCAACAAATTAATTACCATTAGATTCAAAAGTTGGTCACATTCTCACATCGCAAAGACAAATGCTTCCAGGTTAGGACAATTATTGCGGCTGACAGGAAGCATTCGCCACCAAAAATTTTCAATCTCCACTTCCAAACAGGTCAAATTGGGAAATGTAGGACAGAAATTCGCACAAACGTAGCCCAGGGCCTTCCGCGGAGAAAAAGACAACAAAATAAGAGCGAATGCCAATAGAACTTGCGGCAACTGAATTTTCTAGAGAAATAGGAAATGTCCTATCAGTTTGAATTAAATTTATGTTATTAACAGACAACATGGAAGAAAATTATAAAACCAAACAAAAAAGAAAGTACCATTAAACATGAGAAAGTCTCGAAATATCATGGGGCAGATTCGGAGAGAAGTTACAGATATAATGCCGGCAGGTAAGGACGGAAACATGGTTTTGGGAATACCTTTGACAAGATGTAATGCATGGTCAATCCGAACCTGTGCCTCTGCCTCGCTGGAAATGTCAATAAGCACTTCATGTAAGGAATGTGATTCATGAAACAAATAGGATACCAAGGTAGCATTGTCACCCTGAATATACAGGCATTCAAGTTTCGGAGCCCGAATCATTTTCGTTCTCTTTATTACGGAAGGACAACTTGTTAACCTTTACTGTTAACTTCTTCAGAGTAGAGGATGAAATAGTATAGTCACCGAACAATCGCTATCCAAATATCCCCCTATTGACGAATATTCAAGCACAGGGCAATAGAAATGAGCCTCCCAGTCAAATTGTTATCGAGATAATGAACTTCAACACGAAGAATCTTGAAACTTGGAAAACGCATCCCAGAGAGAGGAATCTCAATAAAAAATTCCGGAACGGAGTTTTAGATTCTGTTTGGTCACTGAGAAAACTCGAGAGGAAAGTTACAGCGGAAAGGAAAAAAAAAAATGAAATCCTGCATTATGTGCTCACCACCAGCTTCTAATATTTTATTTCCTTCCTTATTACTTTAGCCCTCGATTTGTCAGCACTCACACACAAGAGCATAACAACATATTATTTAGAGAAGAAGATAAAAAGAGAAATGGATCTTATAGGAAAATGAGCAGACTGCGTTACACCTCTGAGAAGCAAGAGTTCCTGTGCTACCGAGTGAACTTTGAGAGGAAGAGAGACCGGGGAATAAAAAAAGAAAAACGACAAAACACACCGTCTTTCATCAGAGGCTCGGTGACTGCATTTATTTCATTTAAGATGAACCTTTTGAAATAATTGACAAATCAGTCCTTAAATTATTAAAACTTAATTTCTCAATGTTTAGATGTTTAAATTTAGTAAAATTATTAATAAAAATAATTTTAAAATTTTTTCTTATACAAATTCTTATCTTTGTACTATGGTTAGTGGAGCTTTAACAGTAAACGGATAAAACAAACATAAAAGAATACGTAGGTATTTATGAATTTACCTTTCATTTTGTAGGGCTTTGATTTTTTTTTTACTATATAAGTTATTGACATGGTTTAATTTTACAGTTACTTTATCTTTGAGTTATCACTGTAGAGTACAATTATAAATACAAATAATTATTAATAGAGCAGAATAGTAGGGACTTGTATGTAAAATTTAAAATTATTTCTTTATTTTTTAATTTTACTACAAATTTAAGGACCCGCTATGCTATCCCATTCAAAAAATAAATAAAAATTTGAAAAAACCTTTAGGGTTTAACCTCAAGCTAAAACGCCAAAAAAAGGCGGGACTCGAACGACCATAATTCATTTAATCTCTATTTTATTTCTCCCTCTCTTCACTTCCCCGGCTTGGTAATCTTGTCAAATCACCACCGACATGTCGGTCGGGATTCGCCACTTAACAGTTCTCGGCGAGTTCAAGCCGTTCGGCTTAATCGCCGAAGCTCTCGACGGTAAACCGATCGATAATCTCGCCGACAAGTACGATTACTTCCTCTTTGACCCCGACCTCGTCAGAGACCGAGCCGAAGGTGATAAGAATGGCGGCTGTTCAAGCTCCGAGCCGAGCGACCGAAGTGATAACGAGCTTTTTATTAGAGGAAATCGGTAATCTTTTTTCCGGCATAATTTACAAAATGCAGCGAAAAATGAAAAATAAAATTTCCAATTTCGTGTTATTTTGGTTTAAAATTACAGTTAGCTTTTCTTTCGTGATAAGATTTAAGTGTTCGCGTGTATCAGGATTATATGGACGACTGGTGCACGAGTGTTTAAGAGATTTACTTTACCTTCACCAGTTATCACGGTAAATATATTTTCACACTAATCAATTTTTATTATGAAATTTATCTTTGTTTAGTTGTGGTGAGATTGATCAATTCAATTTGATAGAACTCGGTTCGGAATGTACGTAAACTGAAAGCGACCCTTCAATTTCTTCTTAGACTTACCATGACGCATCTTTCTATTTTAAGGTCATGTTAAACAGCATGATGTTTAAATTTGATATATGTTATGATACATTTAAATTTATCTCAATTGCTATTTTTCTACGTTATAGGTATGCTGGTGTCGACTTGGTGATGTGCCTGAAGCCCTTCTTTGCGTCTTACAAATTGAATCATTGACGATCTACAACTCATCAGGTAAGCAAACCAGGATATGGTTATTAAGAACTGAATAAGTTGATTGATCTTTTCTTTCTGTTCTACTTTGATTCCTTGGTAGTAATAACCTACAATGTTTCTGCTGGATTCTTGCCATGTCAGCACCTCATATTTGATTGATCCCAACAAAGAGTTTGACTGCCAAATATCCATTTTGAGGATTTATCAGCACCTCAATTCAGTACAATTAGTGGATTATTTATATCAATTGAAATCACTGGTTTTAGTTTCTCTGTTGCACATATTGTTTGGAATGCTGATGTGGCAATGTTAGAGCTGGTACCTAAATCCCTGAAGTTACTGGTCCTAGTTATACCTGCAAAGTGTCCAAAGTCTTCTGCTGCAATGCACAATTCATACCTAATTGCTGCATCTAACATTTTAAGCTTATTGAATATTTTGCATGTGTTAATACTGGAGCCTGAGTTCTTAGCATAAAATGAAATTGAGCTTCTTTTACATTTTTGGAACAGGTGAAGTGGTATCCATTCCACTCCCTCGTACCGTCACATCGATATGGCCTCTTCCATTTGGTTTGCTACTCCAGGCTATTGAAGGAAATTTTCCAACACACGTTCCTTTTTCTTCATCAAGCCCTTTGTTAGGTGCACGTGCTATATCCCGCCCAAGAAGGGAAATTGGGCACAGTCCACAAAATAATTACAGTTTTCTGAGTTCCTACAATCATATGATGAAAGGAGATGTAGTTTCAATGTCCTCACATCTGATTCTGAGCGATTTGCTGGAGGAACCACAGGTTGTATCATATAGCTTCCCTTGCAGTTTGCAGATTTTGCTTTCTTTTTGGCTGTTTGTACCATCCTCTGCTCTTGTTTTTATGCTTCCCTGCTTTTGCGTGCTTGATTCCCTTTGTATTTTTAATAAGAACACAGGTTTTTTCCTAATTTTATTTTTTGACAATCATTTCGGTCATTGAATTTCAGTCCACTTATATTGAAGAAAGAGGAAAACTGAACATAATGAGGGATTTTGACGAAAGAACAATTTGGACTAGTGATCAAATTCCTCTGATGGCATCATACAACAAAGGTGCATATAGTTACCTTCCAAACAATGAATTATGTCCCTGACTCCATACTCCATGCCCTCTTTCTGTTTCTTTTTTTCAATTTCACCATGTTTAACTCTTTCACTTTGTTTGCAGGAAAGATGCAGCATTCAGTGTGGGTTGCTGAAATCATTAATTCTAACCTTGAAGTTGGAGGTACGAGTTTGTCTGATCTAGTTCCAGCTGGTGTATTACCTAAACAATTTTCCTTCCGTAGAATATGGCAGGGGAAAGGTGCCCAGGCATCTGCTTTGAAGGTGCCACTTCATTTTTAATTCTTTCCCCCATTTTTTTCTTTTTCTTTTAGTTTGGAATAGGGAAGAAAGTTAAGTATATATCATTTGGTGGTTGTTCTTTCTTATAATGGATTGTTGTTGTGTTGGGCACATCAGTGGTCCTGCTGTGTCTGGCTTCCTTTTTCTATCCATAAAAGGAATTTACCTCAAAAACTCATAAAGGCTTTGCTAGATGAAAGTTGGTTGGGTTATAGATGCATACAGGTTCAGTAACCTTTTCAAACCATGCATAGATTATAATGGCATGTATTTACATTGAACATCTTTTGCTTTCACGTTTGGAAAATGATTATCATCCTCATCCACAAATTTCTTTTATCTTCTAAATCTTCAGTCAACTTTTTACACACTTGCACTATTTTTCTTCTATTCTACATGCTTGTTATCCGAATGCAGTTATGGTTAAATTTATCTTAATACATGTGGCGCTGCTTTCTCTATAACATGTGATGATATACTGTCATATCTTGTTTGTTCATTTCTTGCTATTCTTTTGACTTTGAATAGCCTAAAAAATTTCCAGGTCTTTCTAGCAACTGATGATGATGCAGCCCCCATAATTTGTTTTCTTCTTCGAGAACAAAAAAAGTTGTTGTCTTTAAGACTTCAGACAGTTGAAATAAATAATGAGATTCTCTTTGATATTAAACCTGACATGAGCTGGAGCATACCAGCAGTTGCTGCTGCACCAGTCATAGTAACACGCCCAAGGTAGAGCTAAATTCCATTTTGTTTCTTGATTTTGCTTATATAAATATATATATATATCTTAAATAATGACAGTTATGCTTTTCTTTGTCATTTTTCTAGAGTGAAAGTGGGACTGCTGCCGTGTGCAGACATTGTTGTTTTGGCTCCAGATAATGCTCTTCTCCTTTATGTAAGCTGCATGCATGTGTCCTATGTATTAAACTCCCCTCTGTTAATTGCTTATTTATACCTGCTCTTCAAGTCTAATGTTATTTAGTTTAATATATTTTCTATTTTCTCTTTATTGACTTTGAAATTGAAGGAACATTTTTGGCAAGATTTGTTGATGTTATCGTTATCACAAACATTTTTGACATGTGTTTTTGATTTACCAGCTATGATCTATAGACATGATCTCTGGCTCTTTATTTCAGATCAATACGAATTATCTCTTTTTCTCCACTGGGCACTTTTTTAGATATTAGATACCTTTTCTACACTATATGATAATTTAAGTTTTGTATTATCTTTGGAAATTTTTCCTCCAAGCATCCTTTTGTACTTTGATTTCCTTCTCTTTGTGACTCTGGGATGTGTGTGCCATAAATGCAGTTGGGGAAGCAATGTCTCTGCAGATATACATTGCCTTCTTCTCTGCATAAAGGTCCTCTTTCACATAGTCTAGAGTTCTCAGAAACGACGTCTGCCTCCCAGGACTTGAAAATTATAGGCCTTGCTGATGCTGTTGAGGGGCGTATCAATGTAATAGTAAACAATGGACGGGTATGCTAACTTGTACGTTATAAATTTAATATTTTCTAGATCTTTCTTATGTGGAATATTTTGCTAATTTCTTACATAGTTACCCTTCTCTGGATAAATTCATGGACACTTTACATGCTAGATTAGCATTTCCTTTCTTTTTCTGTATAGTCTCATTTTTCCAATGTCAGTTGATAGTTATTTGAAGTTGTATTAGCGAATTGGGTAAAGTTTCCATTTTCATTATGTTAACTTTAGCAGTCTATTCATAGGGTTTGCAATAAATGTTTCTATTTATGGCTTGTATTGCAATGTTAGTAATTTTTGTGGTCCTAAGAACCTTTTCTTTTTTATGTTGTCCAGATGTTCCGATGTGCTTTAAGACAAAACCCTTCCTCTTCATTGACAAATGATTGCATCACAGCAATGGCCGAGGGCCTCAATCCCAGTTTCTATAACTATTTTCTTGTTCTTCTCTGGGGAGATAGCAAATCAGCTTACTTGTCAGAGACTAATTCTGACGTGGATTTAGAGTGGAACTCTTTTTGCAGCATTATTATGCAAATGGGTCAAAACTCTAGTGTTCTCTCTCAACAGCACTTGAATCCAGTGCCGAACTCATCTTGGGAGTTTCTTCTCAACAGTAAATTTCACAAGAACTACTGCAAATGTAACTTCATTACTGGGGTTTCTGGGTCATCACTTGATGTGAGGGGATCGAATTCCTGTGGATCAAATGTAGATGGTTCAAAAATCTTGAATGAATCATCTTACTCTGAGCTTTTCAAGGCCACTTTGGATTCACTGCATGCATTATATGAGAGTCTAAAACTGGATACTCTTCGCAAACGGTGAGTAAGTGTAGCATAGTGTAGATGAAATTGACTTCTTCATGAGCATTGTTTTCCCTTTTCATATTCTCCCTCTTGCTTACTCTTTGTCAAATGCCTTATGCTGTATGGAATTGTGCTGGTGGTATACTACTTGAAGGTATTTTATCTTTGAGGCTTATTGTATAAGCCTCCTAAAAGATAAAGTGTAAACCATTTCTTTCGAGTAAGCTATCCTTTTTTTTGTCTTTTTCTGTCATATTGTGCTGCCATATGTTTTACTGTATGCTAATGCTTACAGAGTGACTGTTGAATCAAAAAGAAAGATTGAGAATCTTGTAAAAAGGATGAGCTTGTAGATGTATTTTGGGTGCCAAATTGGTCAATGGACTTTGGTTTAAGTCCTTACACATGGTTTCTACATGAAATTTCTTGGATAGTTGCTTTCCTTTTCAGTCAAAATATATTTCTCAATTAGGGTTCCTTTAATTGAGGACTTCAATTGCTGAGTATAGGGACTTGGAGCTGTTGGGGGTTCTATTATGCACTGTTGCCAAGTTTCTGGGTGAGGAATGCTATTTGGATCATTATGTTCGTGATTTTCCTTGTCTTTCGAAGAAAGTTGGAATGTGCACAGACTCCTTCTCCCAGAAAACTCCACCTAGTATATTCAAATGGCTTGAAAACTGTTTGCAACATGGTTATAATTTTGCTAATATCAATGACCTTCCACCTTTAATTTGTAAAGATGGAAGTTCCATTGTGAGTTGGGCACGGAAGATAGTCTTGTTTTATAGTTTACTATCAGGTGCTAAACCAATAGGGAAGAAGCTTTCATCTGGTGTTTTTTGCAACATTGCTCCTGGGTCATTCTGCAGTAATGAGGAGCTGACAGTGTTGGCAATGGTGGGGGAAAATTTTGGACTGCAACAGCTTGACTTACTGCCTTGTGGTGTATCTCTGCCTCTGCGACATGTAAGTTAGGCTATAGTAACACATGATAAAAGGCTCTGAATGCATTTTGTTTCTGACAAAGTTGTTTACTTTTGTAATCTTTTTGAGCTGTTGGCCAAGAACTTCTATATGTGTTATAGCATTGAAGGGATCAGTTGGTTGGCAATTCGTTACTGCATAGCACAATGAACATATTCTGGTTACATAAATTATTTTGGTCAAGAATAGATATGAGATGACTTTGAATTTCTGATTTTTCTTTTATTACCTTTCTTTTCAAAAAGGTAAGTTTGTTCTTCTTTATTGTGGCACTGCTATTATACTACTGCTGAATTGACCTTTGCAATTTTGCACAATTCCTTACCCAAAAGTGATAGACATGCACCCTAAATTTTGCATACTTAGTTCATTCTTTCTGCAGCATGATTGTTTTTGCTCTTAATAGACATTGGATAAGTGCCGAGAATCGCCTCCCACAGACTGGCCTGCTGCTGCGTACATTCTCCTTGGTCGAGAAGATTTGGCTTTGTCATGTTTGGCAAATTCATGCAAATCTAAGGAACTTGAGACCCAGACCAATATGAATTTAATCTCTATGTCTACACCTTACATGCTACATCTACATCCGGTGACAGTTCCTTCAACAGTCTCTGATACTAGTGGCTTGGATAGCTCCATATTTGAAGATACAGATTCTGTTGATGGTTCCATGACAGATGGCATGGAGCATATCTTCACCTCTAGCATACAGTTACGATATGGTCGTGATCTAAGATTGAATGAGGTATGTTTGGTCCTTTATCTCGAACCATTAGCGTTAAAATGGTGAAAGTCAACTTGTCAGGAATTATTCTATCAACTGTCAACACATACGAATTCTTGGCTGCTTTTTTTTTTTTTTTCAATTTTTCCTACTTGAAAACTAAAATCAGTCATTGTTTATTCAAATCACAGGCCTAATAGCTGTAGCTCTGCTGGAGTGTTTTCTGAAATTCAATTATCTTTTATTTATTTTAACTTTTTAAACTTTTATGTGCTCGAGCTTCTAATAGGTTAGGCGCCTTTTGTGTTCAGCAAGACCTGTGGCTATTCAAACATCTGTGAATCCTAGTGCTACTGATCAGGACCTGCAGCAGGTATGCCATTTCTGTTATTCTGGTACTTATAATTGAAATTTCTATCTATTATTCGTTGGAGAATTTTGAAGTTTAAAAATCAGCCGCTGATGGATCTCAACAATTTATGTACTTGAAGTTCTAATAGCTGTACTCATACTGTACTCATACCCAAACATACGCGCACCCGCGTGTAATATATATATATATATATATCTTTAAAAATATGTCTATTCTTGCTACCAAGTGTATCATAACTACTGGATTTGGAGCTGACAAATTAATAACCTTTTTGCCTTCTTGTGTTGTCTGCATTGTGTATATTTCTTTTGAACAGAATGGCAACAAAAGGACTTGCAGAGTGTACTTAGTTAAAGAGCATCAAGGAATAAATAATTGTGCTTGGTTCTTGCCTCACATATACAATAGCTTGAGGAATTAATCATATTGTTTTTGGTGTTAAAAATAAAAATTCTGGCTATCTTAGTCTTCCTGCTTATTGGGCACATCTTTGTTCTGAGTTTCCATTGTCTTATTGTGTTGCTTCCTTGTACTTCTTTTGTGTAAAGGCTCAGCTATGGCACCTTGCTCATAGGACCACTGCACTTCCTCTTGGCCGTGGTGCATTTACTCTTGCTACCATATATACTCTTTTAACAGAGGTACCCCCTTTCCTAAATGCAAACTTTATTTTCTTTGGAGAGAATTCTCTATTTATATGCTTAGTTGAAGACATGTTTATCTATCTAATGGACGCTTGTGAATTTTATGCAGGCCTTTACGGTTCCAAAGCTTGTTTTAGCAGGTCGGCTGCCTTCCCAACAGAATGCAACTGTATGTCCATAACAAGTCTTCTTTTGAGTCAAACTATATGTGCCATGTTCCTAGGAATTGTAAAAAAATTTTACCATATCCTGTCTTCCATCTTACATATTTCGCATCTCATAGGTTAATCTGGATCCAAACACAAGGAATATACAAGAACTTAAATCCTGGCCAGAGTTTCACAATGCTGTTGCCGCTGGACTAAGACTGGCGCCTGTTCAGGTTTTTCTTTGTATCTTAAGATCATGAGTATGTTTTGTAAGCTGATGCCAAAGTTTTCCCAAATGTTTTTGCCTTTTTTTTGATGTTACAATTCTTTTAATCAACTTATTTTTCCCTTACAATCTCTCTTATTTTACTACTAATATGCATATGTGATGTGGTTTTTATTGTCTAGTCAGTGATAAGTTTAAGCCTTTTGTTTGCAGGGAAAAATGTCAAGAACATGGATAATGTATAACAAACCTGAAGAGCCAAATGTTACTCATGCTGGACTCCTACTTGCACTAGGATTACATGGACATTTGTGTGCGTTAACTACGAGTGACATATACAAGTATTTTTATCAGGTTTCGTAACCATGGCACTTTCTTATTCTTGTTAATGATATTTATAATGTTCTATTAAATCTCTGGAGGTCATTTGTCAAGAGTTGTTTGATAGTCTACTTTGCATTCATGAAATTTATCATCATTAAAAATAATTTGAGTAAAATTATACATTTGCTTTTCTTAGCCTTTATGTCTTTGAGTTCCTTGCACTATTATTTGGTTGCTTGTAGGAGGGTTTTCAATTATTTTTGTCATTAAAGTATTTTTCTTGATGAAAATGTTCATGATTCTCTTGAAAGTAGCATATGGACTACACTCATAAGTACCAATGAGTTCTTGCATAAATGTAACTTGTGTATATAAAGTACAATGGAAACGCTAATAACAGCTTCTTCATTTAACAGTACAAATGATAATTTTGTGTTCTATTCTCTGTATAAGAATACATTAGTCATATTTATTGCTAAGTTGTATTCTTCTTGAATTATCAAATGTAGCACTCTATCTTTCCTCTGCATTTTGTGTTAGAATTTAATAGCTTAGACATGATCAAAGTACCTCTGCTACTTGAAATCACCATATGTCAACTGGCTCCAATTCTACCCCATCATAATCATCGTAGTCTAATTGCCTCTACTTTATAAAGCCACCTCTCTTGCTTTTGCTACTGAGGCACCAAGTTTAAAAACGGGCTAACATCATGTTCCAATACAAAGTGGGAGCCCTGCATAATGGAACTTCAGTATATAATTCTTGGAATTGAACTTTATCCACCACAAAGCCAATTGGTTGCCAACACCTTACTGTTGCTGCTCAATTTCTAGTACCAGATTGCCACTGCTGCTTCATAGGAGGCTATATTCATCCCTAAAAATATCTTTCTCATTGCATATGGACTCATTTTGTGAGGATTATAGCACAATGCAATGGACGTTGCTTTCTGGAGAACATTTCATGAAGATAATAAATGTAAGCATGATATTCCTTTTTTTTTTTTCCTGCTTACTGTGGGTTCAAATTGATGATTTGATGGGATTTTGCAGTTCTCTTTTTTGGGTCACACAAGCCTGGCCACAAAAAGACAAAACTTACCCAAAAAAGCACCCAAATAGAATCCCATGCATGCCATTTGCTCTTTTTGTCTGAATATGGTTATTAGTTTTGTCTGAGTCATATGTGAATTGAATGTGCAGTCTTTTTGTCGTTGTCTATTATTTCCAGCCTCAGTGTCTTATTACACTTTTGTGATGCTTTTATGTTATAGGAACATGAAAGCACAGCTGTTGGGTTAATGCTTGGCCTGGCAGCTTCTTATAGAGGGACCATGCAACCAGTAATATCGAAGGTGACAACATGTTGCTTGTATTCTTGCCTATCCTTTGCATCTAATTCTGTTTCTCTTTTTCATTAATAAAAGGCATGAATCACATGCAAATAAATCAGCTAGTCCATTTATGGTTTCTTCTATTGATTTTGTTTCTGACCTCCTTTCATTTAACATCTTTCCATTAATGTGATTTTGTTTCCTTAGAAATATTTTTGACTATTTGAACATGTATTCTAGGTTCTTTTATCATTTGGAGGATTGAACATTACATGAAGCTAACCAGAAAATATTGTTTCATTAGAAGTTATACATATAGATTTTTCATTGACTTATTATAATCATTTGAACAATTTTTTAGGTCAATATTTAATGTGATTTCTTGTTACTGGATGGATATAACAGTACACATCCCTTTCTAAAGAAGGCTAACTTATTATCCTATTTTGTGACAGTCCCTTTATGTTCATATACCTGCTAGGCATCCGTCATCAGTAGAGTTGGAAGTACCAACACTTCTGCAGGTGCGACGCTTTTATTGCTCTCAAGTTCACCTCATATATTTTATACTTGAGAAATCTTATTTATCCTGTTGCAGATGTATGTACATGCATGTTCATTATGAGAACTGGACTTACAGTGGTTTTCCTAACTTTGATTTTCATTGCATCCTCTTGCTTTGATTCTCCAGTCGGCAGCGTTAATGTCAGTAGGACTTCTTTATGAAGGATCAGCACACCCGCAGACTATGCAAATACTGTTGGTATAGTTTTTTCCCAGTTTGCTTGCTGATTGACTCAATGTTCCATGTGTATATTTTTATTCCGCTAAAGTGGTCAAAAGTAAGACTATTTTTTAGTATATAGACACGCACATGCAAAAGTAAGAACAAACCCGTGAAGCTGGTGGAACAAATTGAAGTTGATTGTTGGTAGTGCATAAATATTTCTTATTACATATTCATGAATAAGTTATCTGCAATATAAGTTTAGGAATATTGCAATAATATAAACTATGAATTTGTAAGCGTGTAGTCTTGTTTTCTTATACTTGACTGGGAGAAATTAATTGATTAGTTTTTCTGGGTGAAAAAATTTGGTTGATTTCTAGTCCTACATCATAAGTACCAATGATCTATACATAGCATTCATCAACTAATTCTTACAATATTGAATCTTGTCCTTCAATTAGACTTCTAAAGCATTGTTAGTTCTTTATCATCCTCTATGATTCTTTTTTATTAGCAAATGCATTGAGTTGATCTTGTCTATTATATGTGGCAGGGCGAAATAGGGCGCAGAAGTGGAGGTGATAATGTACTTGAAAGGGAAGGCCATGCTGTTTCTGCAGGATTTGCTTTGGGCCTTGTTGCATTGGGTACAATTTGTTTGACATTCATATTAATTGAATTTTTGCAAGTTGGTCGTCTTAGCTAATTGTTATATGTTAACTGGAGGTCGAGGAGAAGATGGACTTGGTTTTATAGACACTCTGGTTGGTCGATTGTTTCATTACATTGGTGGGAAAGAAGTTCATAATGTATGTTCTTGAGTTCGTGTTTATTTCTTTTCTTTCACAATTTACTCTGGTTGTGCAACCTTTTTTTTTTTTTTCTCCCCTTGATGCCATGCAAGGACTGCATCATCTCCAATATTTTTTAACTTAATTTGTTTTTGTAGTCCCTGATTTCTTCTTTTATCTTGAATATCTTGCCAGGAAAGATCACACTTCTTGTCACTATCAACAGATGAGCAAAACCGTTGTGCTGGGCAGGTTATTGAGCTACCCATGAACTATACAATGTTCCCTTAACTTTAACATTGTATCAGGATTAATAATACTATAAAGTTTTTTTTCCCATAGTAATTCATATTGAGATTCATTTCTTCGGCACCAATAATTTGTAGATGATGGATGGAACCATGGTCAATGTTGATGTGACGGCACCTGGAGCTATAATTGCTCTTTGTTTAATGTTTTTGAAGGTAAAGAGGCTACTCTGTTTATTTTTGTTTGAAATTTCCATAACCACTGCTTCGTTTTATGACTTTTCTTACAAACAGAATACTTCACAATTTCATTGATGAATTGAGATTTTCTCATACTATCCTATGTTCTAATAACAGACAGAATCAGAGGCAATTGTTTCTAGGCTTTCCATTCCTCATACGCATTTTGATTTGCAATATGTGAGGCCTGACTTCATAATGCTTCGTGTCATTGCACGGAATTTGATCATGTGGAGCAAGTAATTACGTTCAGATTAACTTGTCTGACAATTGAAGCTTCTTCTATTTGTGCACACTTTAGAATTACGTCAGTGAGCTTTTCTGTTCTCTTCTGTTTTAGGGTTCACCCATCTGAAGATTGGATTCAGTCCCAGATTCCTGAAATTGTCAAACGTAATGTCAAAGCCCTTGGAAATGATACTAGTGACATTGATGAAATGGACGCCGAAACATTTGTCCAAGCATATGTCAATATAGTGGCTGGGGCATGTATTTCTCTTGGTATGTTATTTCTTCTGATTCACCTACATTGATCACATTGATTTTTCTTTTCCCTTGCTGCAATTAAGGTGTCTAACCTGAATCATCTGTCTAGATGTAATCTAGTGAGGATACTGCTTGTCTAGAGTTTGTTCAAAAGAACATGATGATGAGCTTAGAGTTAAGAACCATACCATGCAAAATTTAGGAAAGAGAAAAACAATATATATATATATATATATATATATTAGCTTATGACAATTTTGGATGCCACTGGTACTTGATTTTTTTGGTTGCCTGGTATCCAAACATTTAATCAGAAATATTGATGCTCTGTTAATTGTGACACGGCTAGTTCAAGAATTTTCAAATATGTTTTAGGTTTCTCAGTGAACAATGTTTGCTTCAGTATTGCAGTTCAAGTGCAAAAGAATAAATAAATAAATGGCTAGTGAATTTTTTTTTATGCATGGTGAATTTTGAAAAACTGAACAAAGGCTGGAATTATGTTGACCTACATTCACAACAATTTATTGGGTTATATACCTTATTTGATTTGCTCTTTCTGTTATCTTTGAAACTAAATACTTTACCGAACATTACATTAAGTGCATGTTTAATTGCTTTCCTTGCTTTTTCAATTTTATTTGCAGCAAATTATTATACATTAAATTGATGCTTCTTCAGTTCTTTACTTTATATAGCAAATATATCTATCAAATTCATTACGTCTATCATTAATCATGGACAGGGTTGAGATTTGCTGGAACAAAGAATGCAAATGTGCAGGAGTTACTTTATGAATATGCCGTGTACTTCCTAAATGAGGTCTGAATAGAACATGTTGCTACTCAATGTATATTCACTGCTTCTTAGTAAAAGTATCTACTTTAACATCTGCAGATCAAGCATGTTTGCACTACAAGTGGAAATGCCTTTCCAAAGGGATTGTGTCGATATGTTGATCGATGCACATTAGAAATATGCCTTCACCTAGTTGTTCTTTCATTGTCTGTGGTACATAAAAGTGTTGTCTTGTTTCTCTCTCCTATATTCAATTCAATTATACATGAATAACAGTTGTGGCTAATTTTCTTTTGTGGATATTGTTCGGAACAGGTTATGGCTGGTTCTGGACATCTACAGACCTTTCGGTTATTAAGATTTCTCCGCAGTCGAAATTCTGCAGATGGGCATGCAAATTATGGTGTTCAGATGGCAGTAAGTTTTTCCGCAAGCTATCGTGAGATATATACATCCATAAAGTTGCTGGTAGCCTTCCACATGATTTTTTTGAATCATGTGAAAACTTGAGATTTTGTCTGTTTAATTATAAAATCATGTAATATATCTGCAAAAAAAATAGATAAGGATAAAGTTGAAGGGATTGTTATTATTAATTCTATGACATTGATTGTACAGTTTGCCTGATTTAAGTGGCTTACTCTGACCTGTCAAATGCCTCAATAGTTTGTTCAGTCTATTTAATTGAGGGTTTTTAAGTGATTGTCACTACCATCCGTTAAATCGCCAGCAAAGACTATTTCATGTCCTGCTGAAGACTTATAACCTTCAAAATTTTAAAGTGCTGAATACACAGTGGTCGTTGCCCGGGTCCTGAAGATAATTATGATTATGTGATTTTGTGAATATGAGATGAATTAATTCGTGTGAGCTTCTTGCTTAAGATGAATGCTAGATGTTTGTGGGTATTCATTTGGGATCCATTCAGTTGAGAAAGGAGTTATATGACTATATTTTTGTCTTACAACAGTTAAGTGTTCCTTATTCTTTTATTATGCATGACTGTAGGTAAGTTTAGCCATTGGTTTCTTGTTTCTTGGGGGTGGAATGCGGACATTTTCAACAAGCAACAGTTCTATTGCTGCTTTATTGATTTCTCT
Source organism: Swietenia macrophylla (assembly GCA_032401905.1). NCBI lineage: Eukaryota > Viridiplantae > Streptophyta > Magnoliopsida > Sapindales > Meliaceae > Swietenia > Swietenia macrophylla. The sequence continues at coordinate 7,371,814 of CP135569.1, read as the reverse complement.
TTATCCACGCTTACCAACTGGACCAAATGACAATCGTTGCCATCTTCAGGTGTGCTGTAAGGCATCTTCACATATTTATCCATTCAGTTGCCATCGTCACATATTTATGTCATATGTGAAAGTCAGAACAATGCTCACAGGAACCTGATTAATGCAAACCTACAAATCATTTATCAGGAATATATACTGTAAGAAACCTTCAAACAGAAAGCACGGGTAGTTCAGAAAAGTAATTGTTGGGGTTTGTAACTATCCCCTCTATGGTGAAGTAAGTTGGATACTAGTGAATTCTCTTCCCAATCCATACATAGACATCTCATTATTATTTTGGAAGCTTTAGTATTGGGATATCACTTATTCCATAGACAACGGTGTTAACATTTTAGGATAAATCATCACAATTCCTTGATATCCCACTTGAAGGTTTCAACTTTGAAATATGCAGTCTGGTTCTCCTTTCTCTTCTGATTCCAAGAATTGGAAATTTCCCCCCTATCCTTTTTATTGTGAAGGAGTGACACCTGTAAAAATAAATCAAGTCCTCAACCAAGTACATATGTAATTGATTCTGAAATAATTACATTTATTTTGTCCTTTTCCCAGTGATCATAATCAGTTTAATTGGTGTCAGTTTAAATTTTTACACTGTATGCGGAACACATTATGCTAGCAAACCCCGAGGGATAGAAATGGTTGTGCTATAAAGTTCGAACAAGAAAAATATGCGATGATTATCTGTTGTGTCTGTGAAACTGATATCTAATCAGGTGTATCTTTTCAGGCATTCAGGCATCTGTATGTGCTTGCAACAGAGGCTCGCTGGATTCAGACTGTTGATGTTGACACTGGTCTCCCTGTGTATGCCCCTCTTGAAGTTACTGTTGGGGAAACTGAACATTATTCAGAAACAAGTTTTTGTGAAGTCAGTCCTTGCATTCTCCCAGAACGTGTTATAGTAAGTTTACAAGATTTGTGAATAAACTATTTAGATAGTGTAGTGACAGGCCTCCTTTATCTGCTCACTGTAAAATGAAAATGGGAAGTTCTCTTGGGAAAATCTGCTAGGTTTGCAGGAGTTGATCAGATCTTGATCCACTTGTATGCAGACAGGCAACAGAAACACACACGTACTCAGAAACAGACTAGCACGTGCACACACCAGACACAGAGAGAAAGATTGTTAAACACAGGGCAAAGTTTCTGATGTGACAGGAAATCATTATAATGCATAACCTTACATAATATGCACATAAAGAACTGCTACTTTGTGGGTGACATGTGTGATGACTTGTTTACTGCCTGCAGTTGAAGAGAGTTCGTGTTTGTGGCCCCCGATATTGGCCTCAAGTAATAGAGCTTGTTCCTGAAGGTTAGCGTGTTCTGGCACTTTATTTTTATCATCTAATGTGTTTTAGATGATTCATATGATTTCATTTTGTCATACTTCAACAGATAAACCTTGGTGGAGTATTGGGGACAAGAATGACCCCTTTAATTCTGGTATTCTTTATATCAAACGGAAGATTGGAGCGTGTTCATATGTGGACGACCCTGTAGGGTGTCAGTCCTTGCTATCACGAGCAATGCACAAGGTCTTAAATTACTATAGACTTATTTATTTATAATTTGGAACCTACCGCAAGTCCCCCACCTGTTCTAAATGTGGACCAACCTCCCTCTCTCCCCTCTGCAAACCTTAGTTTGATTTGATCCCCAACCATCTTGTATAGCACAAGAGACCTTATCTCTAAGCTCTTTATTACCCCTAACATACTATTTTTATACTTGTTCCTTTCATTGATTCATTCCTGGTCTTATGGTATATTTTAATCTGTCCTTGATCCAGGTGTTTAGTTTGACAAGTTTAGGGGCAGGTGATCCAAATTCCAATAACAATAGTGGACCTGGTACTGTTGCTGTTGATCAGTTGGTCAGTACTTTCTCGTCTGATCCTAGCTTAATTGCTTTTGCACAACTCTGCTGTGACCCTTCATGGAATAGCAGGCAAGTATCTAGTTCACCCATTTAATAATTGTCTTCACGCTCTTTTATGCGATTTGCTCTGTTAAATATCCAAACTATTTCTTAATGCGAGGAGTATTAATTTCTTTCCTTAATTTTAAGCTGTGTATCTCTGTAATTCGTCAAACCTTTTGCAGATGTGATGGTGATTTCCAGGAATTTTGCTTACAAGTGTTATATGAGTGTATAAGCAAGGATAGACCAGCTCTTTTGCAGGTAATGTGTAACTTTCCTGGTAAAATATTTGCAATGCAGTTATGAATTAATTATTACAAATATGCTTATCATATGAAGGGATGTGTTTAAAGTTGTAAATTGACAACATTTTAGATGTTTTAATTGATGTTGCTTATTGGTATGTAGGTCTATTTGTCATTGTACACAATGATTGGATCAATGGACGATCAGATTGCCAATGGGAATGTTGTTGGTGATTCGCTCTCAATCTCCAATTTGAAGGTAAGTTTACGGCACTCTTGCACTTTTGTTCAATTATAGGGTCCAGTTATTTCCTTCATGAAATTAAGATCGCCTGGCACTTGCTTTAATAATTGATTTCTGCCTTCAGTTGGCAGGAGTTGGAAGGATTCAGTTCAGAATTATTCTAGTCTTTTCTTAGTGGTGCTGATACAACTGTTTTCTGTTTCATAGTTTCAAAATAACTAAAATGCTGGCTCGTAATATGAGTTACAGGATTCTCTCTCTACCTTAACATCACCGAGTCTAAAGTCATAGTTCACAAATTGATGGAAGTTTAGGTAATTGTGTGATGTTGGGGTCTAAATCAGCTGCTGACTATCCAACTACAACCCATCTAGTAAAGAGTACAATTTTAGAGCTATTAAACTTAGTATCTGTTAACATTTTATAAAAAAAGCACTTAGCATCCGTTGTGGTCATAGTAAGAGGAGAGCTAACTTTGGTTTCAATTGAGCCACACAATTAAATTAGAAATAGAAAAATGTAATCAATTGACTGATGATGATGTGAATATATTTGATGCTTTAAATCAATTTCTGAATTGTGACACTTCTTATTTATGTAGCTTGATTTTAGAACTCAGCAATATCATTCGGGTAAGATTTTCACCATCTATATTTGGCTGCAGCTTGCGCTAGCCTACAATGAGGCTCTGTTGAGTGGAAGATTGACTACTTCAAAAGGCGGCATCGTTCAATCTCTCTTTATGGGATCTCTTAGGAAGCGTGTGGAGGAGCTTCTAAACTGTTCCTATAGATTGCAAAATGACTTCATTAACTATTTGAACTCCGGGAAGTGGCCAGATGATGAATCCCAGGGAGAGCATAATTCAGTACTTCTTTCTTGGTATCTTAGGTGGTTCTGTGTACCGGCACCATCTGTAATCAAGACAGCGGCGAAGAAAATCAAGCTGAAACTCATTCCATCTTCAGCTCCCTTCTTGCGTTTGTTGTTCCCGACAATGCACGTCAATGTTATCAGTGAGATAGATAAGTTCTTCTCTTCTGGCGTCGGCAAATAAAGCCAAGCATATAGCTTTTGATGAATGGACAGGTGTTCTGATTTCTTCTGGTTTCGATAACCTAGGCCGCGTGGTTCATATTAATAGCTGCATGACACCTGGAAAAAAATTATGCGGCCATTTCCCATATTCCTTCAACTTCCGTTGTGCGTGTGCTTTTTCAGCTGGTTGTGAAATGGCTTTGCGAGAAAAGCAGATTGAATACTACTATAACCGACAGTCTTTGAGTCTGCACAAGGTCCAGTTCTCTGCTTTATTTTGAAAGGTGGAAAAGATGACGAAATTTTACGACTGCAGCGAGCCTGAAACTGCGTAAGGTCCAAGAAATTGGCAGTAGGCAATTACGTTCTGGTAAATTTTGTTGAAATTATCAGGTGGCAGTTTAAATTATACGGAGATGGGAATATTATTTTACATGTAACCTAATGTTAATACCTCATAAGGAAGGCAGCTTTGATATCCAGTTTCGAAGATGGCCGCGGATTCCCATGTCTTTCTTGCAGAATCAAAATTCAAAGAGCCGTCTCTGGACTAAACCAAGTTTTTGCATAATGTCTCCCTACCTTGTGCGAATGAGCTACGAGAGACAAGCTGCTTGCCTGCTTTGCTACTCGAGTATGCAATTCCAAAGCAGCAATTACGTCTAACACCGACGTTTGGATACAAATCTTGCTGCCGCCCAGCCAAACACGAAACGGAGGAAGTTAAAAAAGTTAAAAAACAGTAACCAATACGACAAAACGCCAGTACAGGCTCTGACAACAGACAGTGCAAGCTACGTAAAAGAAGTACAGATTTTCTACGGACAAACAACAGAAACAGATTAGCTCTTTGTCCCGAGCTTGGACTCGTCGATGTTGATACGTCGCTCTACTGCCTCGCGTTCTCCTCCGGACGATCCCCGGTGCTCAGACAGCCCTTGCGTCCCATTTCTTGATACCCTTCTGTACCCAGCTGCTCCCTAGTCGTCCGTACTCCTTGGCTCCTCTCTATCGTTTGAATAACACACAATAAAAAAAAAAAAACTGATAAACCACCGTCAGTTGGACCGAGAACAGAGAAATATAACAAGAACGGCAAAAAGCTTTACCTTCGGCTAGGTGTTCCTGTGCTTAAAGACTTTTGCCTCCAGTTCCGCGGGGGACAGCTGGGGGACAACAATTTCTCCTTGCTTGTCCATGGCGTCCAGTTCAGCTCTTTCTTGATCCGTCGACATTTCTTCTTGTTCTCATTTCCCTTCTTCGTCCGAAGTGAAGTTAAAACCTGTAAACAACCGAGAAGAATTTTTCGAACCACTTAAAGCTGAAACTAACTTTTCGATTGGATGATTGGATGGAGCTGATTTCCCTTGAAGGGAAGGCCAACTTTTTTGAGAAGAGAGTAGGAGAGTGTCAGAAAGCATCTGCTATGTCCAGTCTAAATGGCAATGGCGGGATCCATGATTTTAAAATAAGATAAATTTATAATTAATTGTTAATTGAATTCCACTCAAAACGATACGAATTACGTAGCTATACCATGTATGATTGCCTGCACAGCAATAGAATTCTCTGTCCGAGTCTGACCAGGTTCATTACGGCGGCCTGTTCGCCATGACTGATTAAGCAGGCAACTTACGGCGGGCGTCTGCAGCTGTGGAAAGCTTCTTTCTAAACTTGTCAGCCTGAGACAAATCATAATTAAAGCATACATGTTGTTAGTAAATTGTGATGAATAATTCAAAACACAATGCGGCAAACTGTTTGTATACCAAACACCAATATTCAGTATAGAAGAATTAAGAATTCACGATATAAGTTTTGTCTTATACAGAACTGATTTATACGTTATTATTTGTATATAAATTTTATGTTTTAATTTTGTAAGTTGAGATATCATGCTAGAGTTTGTTATTGTCAAATAATATTAATAAAAAAATTAAATAAAATAGTTATATTCTATCATTAATAAAAAAATTAAATAAAATAGTTATATTTTATCACTATAATTAATATAATAAAATTATTTATTTAATAAAATTAAAAAATAATTTATTAATAATAAATAAAAAATTAAAATATTATTTTAATTAATATAAAAAAATGTATAAATTTTTTATTTATTTTAATAAATAAATTTTATTAATTTGATGATTCCTAACTGCCGTCCAACTTGAAAGACTTTTTCTATGAGTGATTACTGGACGGTCGGACCAGCATCAGTGAAGGGAGCAGAGTTTCGCCGGCGCCAGGCAGTCTAGGACAAGCCAACGACGTCATGCAATCAAATTCGTTGGAAAACCACTAGTTCAAGTTTTTTGACCAACACGTGGGCCAACAAAAATCTGCTACGTGTCAGACTTGCGAAGAGAGAGATAGAGTAACGCGCGGGCCAACAATAATCTGCTACGTGTCCAATTTTTCAGAGAGAGAGAGAGAGACTCGGTCTCCAATTTTTTTAGCGTGTTTGACCGTCAAAAGAATTCAGTCATATAAACTTTTCCGCCTTCCAGTCTTTCCTTCCCATCAGTTAATCTCCGTTCCCTAATTCTATCGTTTTCGAAGCTGAACCCAGTCAATCCTAAGTCAATTCTTAAAACGACATCGTTGTTTCGAACCTGTGTATATATATTCTCGAGCGAAAACATAACAAAAAGAACTCTAATTAGAAACAGAATCAAGAAAGCTTAGGAGAAGTCTAAGACGATAAAAAAATTTAGGAAAAGATGCCGTGTGCAGTCGCGGTACCTAACTCGCCGATTTTTTCGCCGTCGAGAATTCCGTCGATACTTCGTAATCCATCGTCATCTCCAAGAATCCATGGTCCAGCATCAGCAGCACCACGATCATCTTCAACATCAGCAGCAGCAGCGGAGGGGACAGCGTCTCCGACGTCAACGCTGTCGTTTTCTATTCAATGCGTAAAAAGGGATGGTGGTGGTTCGGTTTTGAAGAGGAAGAGGCCGGCTAGATTAGATATACCGTTGACGGGACCGAGCGGATTGGGATTGAAGATGACGCCACGGGGAGACGAGAGATTAGATGAAGTAGAGGTAGAGGGAGAAGGATATTCGGTTTATTGTAAGAGAGGAAAGAGAGGTTGTGTCATGGAGGATCGACACTCTGCTGTGCTTGGCCTTGAAGGAGATCATAGACAGGTATGCAAAAGCATTATAAAATCAAGAAGCGCTTTTCTAGGAAGCAGTTTCGAAATCACCCAATTGATTTCTTTGTTGGTCCGAGGAGTTACCATTAGATTTATTTTGAAGAAACATCGTTTTGTGATTAGAATCTGACATTATTACTTTCTAAATTGTTTATTTGTAGGCTTTCTTTGGTGTTTTTGATGGGCATGGAGGGGTAAAAGCTGCTGAATTTGCAGCCAAAAATTTGGATAAAAACATAATGGCAGAAATGTCCACTCGTAAACGTGAACAACAGAGCATTGAGCATGCAATTAAAAATGGTTATCTCGCCACAGACACCGAATGCCTAAAGGAAAATCTTGGCGGTGGTGCTTGCTGTGTTACTGCATTGATGCAAAAGGGTAATTTTGCTGTCTCTAACGCTGGTGATTGTCGCGCTGTTATGAGCCGCGGAGGAGTTGCTGAAGCACTAACATCCGACCATCAGCCGTCGAGGAAAGACGAAAGAGACAGGATTGAAGCATTGGTGAGCGCAAGGAAAACTTTTTCTCGTTGTTCAGTTCAGTAAATGATCTTTCATACTGTAGCTGATAAACAACTTTGCTAACTTTATTTGTTCTTTTTTGCAGGGTGGTTATGTGGATTGTTATAATGGTGTTTGGAGAATTCAGGGTTGTCTTGGTGTGTCGAGAGGAATTGGAGATAGACATTTTAAACAGTGGGTTACAGCAGAACCCGAGACCAAAGTTTTCAAAATTAAGCCCGAGTGCGAGTTCTTAATCCTGGCTTCTGATGGCCTTTGGGATAAGGTGATTACATTTTCACACCCATACTTGTTTATGGTGATCCCTTTTGAACTTCTCTGCATTTTAGATGTAATTTAGATGATTTAGGGATATTTGATTTTGATCAAGTTTAGTCTTTCTCATTCCAGGTTTCTAATCAGGAGGCAGTAGATTTAGTTCGCCCGCTATGCGTAGGAGGGGACAAGCCAGAACCATCTTCCGCTTGTAAAAAACTAGCTGATTTATCCTTAACGAGAGGGTCCCTGGATGATATAACTGTAATGTTAATCCAATTGAGCCATTTTGCTTCATGATTTACTTCTTGGAGAGAGAACAAGCTGGGTGATTTTTGCTTCTTCTTCCGCAAGTCTTTTGAATAATCTTGTGGCTGAAGCAGCTAGAATGACATGTTTTCCCTCAGTATTCAGAAGTGACAATAGCAATGACTATAGCGTTGATCAAGCTTATCTCAAGTAGTTGAAGATCCAAGATTTTGGGTATCAGAAGGGCCGCAATTTCGTGTATATGATCATATTTTTCAGAGACCAAGTTGTAACCCACTTAGATCCTAGTCTTCTATTCAGATATAGGGAATATTGGTCAAAGAAAATGGATTGTTTTGCCCGATGTATTGCCCGTGTGTTTCTTGTTGGATTAGATGGAAAGATGGAAGAAGGGTCACTTCTTCTATGAATAACAATTCTGATCAAGTTTGTAATAGCAATAATTGAAAGAATAAACCAAGGTGTGTAGAATCTGTCGTCGAGTGGGGCTTTCGGGGTGCAGCTTGCTGTTGGCCTGCGGAGTGTCAATTGACAATCTGCCCGTTAGTTCTCATTCTTCACAGAATAATGGGACAGCACAGCCAGAGCCAGAGTCCCATGAGCTAACTTCGATTTTTTCAGACCAGGTCGGTCGTGATTGGCAGTTGGTAAACCACATCATTTCCTTTATTCCTGCAACAATCATAATGATTTGATTGCCTGCCATGCACGAGAGATACTGATGGTAGTTCGATCCATGATATCTACCGTATGGGGTATTAAATTTAATGTAAAGGATTCCAAGTTCGATATCTTGGATCGACAAATTTATTTATATTACCTTCAAGGTAATTTTATTATTACAATCCAAAATTTAAATCTTTTATATAAAACCATAAAAAATTCTAAGACAAAAATTTACATCGTTTTATGATTAAAAAATAGTTTCAAAATTCAATCTTTGTACATTGAATTTGTTTAATAATATTGTGCAATGATGCCCTTAATATTATTTAGTCAAAAAGTCTACTTATACCTACGGAGGAAGCAGACTCCTCTTAAGTCTTATCCTCTGAAGAGGCCTCTTTTCTCCATTTTTGGACTTACTTAGGCTGCTCCCGCAGGCCTAAACTTGCCAAGCCTGCCTTAAGGCCCATATCATTTCCCACAAATATCACCCTCAACTACAGCAGCAGGTTCTATTTTCGGCCTGCCACTTTGATTATCATCAATGCAAGCTTGATGAAGAACTTAGCGGTCCCAGCGCCTCCTCTTGACTCTTCAGCTGCCCTTTCTTTTCTTAAAATTACACTCCATATTGGGTCCCAATTACCTATAGAACACACACACACACACACACACACACACACACACACAATATTATATAATTACAAATCAATTTTTCTTTAAAATTTACCGGTCTTTTTCTTTTTACTCACCCAATAAATTTGAATACTTCATTTATTTACTGCAGAGATAAATAAAAAATTAATGATACATTCGCTTGTCATTATAATTTTAATCTAAATTTTATTATAATTTTAGAAATATAATAATTAATAATTTTTAAAAATAAATTTAAGAAATTAACATGTAAAAACAGTAAATGATATAAATTTAATGAAAATTAATAATAAATTTAAAAATAATAATTTTTAAAATTAAATTTTATTTTATTTTTTATAAAAATGTATAAAATAATATAATTTATGATATCAAATTCAAATGAATGAAAATATATAGCTATGTATAATAGCAAAAAATCAACAAATTTGAAAATAATAATTAACCAAACCTGTCTAAAATATCTTTAGCCGTAAGAAAGAGGTCGATAAATTGAGATTTATGTTAAGGCTGTATTATCTAAGCATAATTAAAGAGAAGATTAAGAGCTTAATCACCGAGATTAAAATTTGTCCGGGTCGGATACTACCCGAGACCTATAAAAACAGGGCCAACACATGCGCTCATCACACTTAGGCACAATTTTAACACGTCCTCTGCTTTTCCTGTGTCTCATTTTTTATTTCACTCTCTTTTACGCTTCGTATTAGTGCCTTAGTTAAGATCTCCTTCTTCCTTTTTTTCCTTCTCATAGAAATCAATTTTTCTTTCCCCTTCTCTCTTCCTCGATCTTTGTTCTAGGTTTTAATCGTTGCTCTAGATCTCGCAGCGATTTGAATCCCCTGCAGTTGAGTCGAGGAATTGAGGATTGAATCTCAACCGTAGATCTTCAAATTCGTCAGTTCCTTACTGCGATCTGATCCACCATGGCGGCTGCCAGCGCTCCGATCTCCATGAAGGAGGTCTTAACTGTAAGCGTCTTTCTTTCACTTGCCTTCGTCTTTTATTTGATCATTTCGCAAGGGAAGTTAATATCAGTGTTAGATTTGTATAATTGTTACAATTCCACGAAATTAACATTTGTTTTTTTTGTTTTTTGTAGAAAATTAACGTTAAGTTGATTAATATCTGATAAGTCATCTCGAGTAGTTTGTGGTTAAGTCTCAGCAGATCTGATAAGAATTGTATCTTTTCAGATCTGTATTGTAATGTGGTTATCTCATAAAAAATTGCTAAGTTACTGTTTTATATTGCTTAAAATAGTGAAAATGTGACGTGATTTGGAGGTGTTGGATTATCGAGTGGGGAATTTCTTATGATCTGATGTTTACTTGCAGTTGCCGAGTATTGGGATTAATCCTCAATTTATAACGTTCACCAATGTTACGATGGAATCAGACAAGTATATATGTGTCCGAGAAACCGCTCCGCAAAATAGTGTGGTGATTATCGATATGAATCTGCCAATGCAGCCGTTGAGGCGGCCTATCACGGCAGACTCGGCACTTATGAATCCCAATTCAAGAATCCTTGCTTTGAAAGGTAGGCTTTAATAATTCATGTCCTTCCGAGCTTTTATAGTATCAAAAGAAACTTTCGGTGGAATGTTTCTACTAATTCATTTTTATCTAGTTGGATTCATTTCTCTCTCTCTCTCTCTCTCCCTCCCTCTCTCTTTTCCTGATTTTCACAGTTTTTATTTTTTATTTTTTAACCTGTCTCACATGCTGTGAGATCAGAGCTGTTTGTCTTGCCAAGTTGTAGGTGTTTAATATCAATGGGGGGAACAGTACATTGTCTATTAGGTTTACGGTTGTCATTTTTTTTATACTGCTCAGTATTATAGTATGTCTACGGTTATTTCTCTCAAATGTAATAGCGCTTCTAGATTTAAGGTTAATCTTGGTGCGGAGAAAAACATATGTTAGACCTGTTGTATCATGTTGGCAGTAGCATAATTATGTTAAAGTTTCATAGTCATTTGAAATATCTTTTTTACTTTTTTCTGTCAAAATATAAATACCTGATTGTTCTATGCTTGCTTTACAATTATAATTCAGGATTTAAACAAATTTAAGGCATATGAATGGCGAGTTCAATTTATGAATTGAATCTACATTTATGAACTGAATATGTCATAGTTTTTTCTTCCCATTTGGTTTATTTTATTGAATCTCAACAGGGGCTTCAGCAGATCAAAAGCTTGCTCATGTGGGAAAATGATAGAACTTAGGTTTTTGTAAAAGTAGTCGGGGTATATGTGTAAGGCTGTTTAGTCCATCTGAATTTACACAAAGAGAAATAAGTGGGTAATTGGTTAGCTAGACATGCTAAATAATGGTACTTTTATCATGATTGCTAAAGCAGTCATGGTAGTGATATCAGTGATTGTGGTGAATATTTGTTCAATCCCCTATTTCATATACCGGTCATGCACATGGTTTGTTGTATTTCACAAATTTTAGTAGTAATCTTCTCTGTTAAGCACTTCTGGAGATTTTTTAATGCGATGAAAAGTTTGATTTTTTGGTTCTTAAAAGAGCAATTGCTTGTGAAATGCTGATTATGTAATTCCCTAATGCGGCTAGTGTAAAAAATCAGTGTTTCTTGAAGAACTATTGAGGTTGTATACGAGTATGTTCTTACTGTACTGTTAATTTCCTTCATTTACATTCATGTACACTCCTGAACTTGAAGGGTGACATTGTTTTGTAGCACAACTCCCGGGGACCACTCAGGATCACTTGCAAATATTTAACATTGAGTTGAAAGCAAAAATCAAGTCCCATCAGATGCCTGAGCAAGTGAGACCTTTGTTTCCTTAAAAGCATTTTCATTACATGCTATAATGTTCTATATTATGGTCTGATTTATTTTTAGTTGAATTCATTTATGTTAAACTAATGTATGTATTTGTTTCATCTACAGGTGGTCTTTTGGAAGTGGATAAGCCCAAAGCTGTTGGGAATGGTCACTCAAACCTCAGTGTATCACTGGTCAATTGAAGGTAATGCCTTTCTTTTGCCTCATTAAGTACAATTTAGTACTATTTCTTGCCTTTTCTGTTCCATGGATATGTTTTTACATTTTTTCTTGTTTTCTGCAAGTTTTTTTGCTAGTATATGCTTCTCAATCTTTGTTGGATGCAGGTGATTCTGAACCGGTTAAGATGTTTGATAGAACAGCTAATTTGGCAAACAATCAGATAATTAACTACAAATGTGACCCTACTGAAAAGTGGTTGGTTTTGATTGGAATTGCTCCTGGTTCTGCTGAGGTATGTGGTTAGTAGATTGATGATATCTCTAGCATTTTGCATTATTCAATGATAAGATGTGCATTTTCATCGAAAGAATATCAAGAAGCTCCCTTAGCTGATCTTGGTATATATGGTATATGTATAGTAATGTAGATATGAGAACACTGCCTACATAATTGAGGCAATTCTGTTGGGCCATCTTCAGTCCTTACTGACCTGTGAAGTACTCTCACTTCTCTGGGCTCTTGGCATTCATTGTCCTGGGTTCATGTTCCTTGGGCACCACCTACCTACACATGCACCTGCACATGCACCTGCACAATATCTAACGTTTATTTTGAAGGAAAAGAAAGAACCTAATCCCATGTTCAAACTGCCAGAGAGTTCAACTACAGTCTGTAATGTGGTTTAATCAGCATGGCTCTTGCTTCATCATTCTTAAATTTGGGCCTTAAAAGTCATTTCCTTCTGTTTTTTATGTTTCTTTTTACTTCTATAATTTGTTAGTGTAGCTCATTTAACGATGATATCTTAGATTATTTCCGCAATGATTACGGGTTTCAATGTTGATTTTGTTGTTCGACTTTGTTTTATAGAGGCCACAATTGGTTAAGGGGAATATGCAACTTTTTTCAGTGGATCAACAGCGTAGTCAAGCACTTGAAGCACATGCTGCATCATTTGCTCAACACAAGGTTTGGGAGTTTCTTACACTTAAATATTTCTTGCCTCTAGTATTATATAACTTCTTTGTGTTACATCGAGGATTTTTGTATCTGTTCCTTTGTCTTGAGCAGGTTCCTGGGAATGAGAATCCTTCTGTTCTTATTTCCTTTGCCACAAAGTCTTTCAACGCTGGGCAGGTTACATCAAAGCTGCATGTTATTGAGCTTGGTGCCCAGCCAGGAAAGCCATCATTTACAAAGAAGCAAGCGGATCTTTTCTTTCCTCCTGATTTTGCTGATGACTTTCCCGTGGCAATGCAGGTATGGTTGTTTCCAATATTTGTATGTTGTTGAAGAGATTGCAATGTAAATATTAACTCATGAATTTGTTATCTGGCAGATATCTCACAAGTATGGTTTGATTTACGTTATCACCAAGCTTGGGTTGCTCTTTGTTTATGATTTGGAGACAGCTGCTGCAGTGTACAGAAACAGAATTAGTCCAGATCCAATATTTTTGACATCTGAAGCTTCATCAGTTGGAGGTTTTTATGCCATCAACAGGCGGGGTCAGGTGTTAATGGCAACAGTAAATGAAGCAATGATAGTTCCTTTTGTCAGTGGCCAAGTATGTGGATAAGCTTGCTTTGCTATTTTCATTCCACTGATTTGGTATATATTGTTTTTATATATTATATTGGTTATGATTTGCTTCAGTTAAACAATTTGGAACTAGCTGTGAATCTTGCCAAAAGAGGAAACCTTCCCGGTGCTGAGAATCTGGTGAGGTTATATGTGATCTTATGCTTCTGCAGTTTAAATTTTTTCTTTTTTAATGCTCCTGTATACTGAGAACTGTTTGACTTGCTGCCTTGGCCTTTTCAGGTTGTCCAGCGTTTCCAAGAACTGTTTGCTCAAACAAAGTACAAAGAGGCTGCTGAGCTTGCTGCAGAGTCTCCGCAAGGAATCCTCCGCACACCAGATACTGTTGCCAAGTTTCAGGTTTCTTCTATTTTTGCAATTTAAATGTTTTTGTCATTGTCAATTTTGCTTCTTTCTGGGATGAACTCTTTATTCCAGATGGATTGAATGACAGGAAATTAACAATGATGATTTTATCCCGTTTGTCTACTGTTGTAGAGTGTTCCTGTGCAAGCTGGACAGACTCCACCTTTGTTGCAGTACTTTGGGACGCTTTTGACAAGAGGAAAGCTCAATGCATTTGAGTCATTGGAATTATCTCGCCTTGTCGTGAACCAGAACAAAAAGAATCTTTTGGAGAACTGGTTAGCAGAGGACAAGTTGGAATGTTGCGAAGAACTTGGAGACCTTGTGAAGGTTTGACTTGCAAAACTTGAGATTGAAAGCAATGAGTTTTCCCTTTTTTCTTGAATTACTTTTGTTATTGTGTTGGCCATTAATATTTTATAAAAGGAGTAAGACTATATTTTTGGAGACATTACAATCGTATTATTTGATTTTTGTAAACTCTTGTTAGGTGAAAAAATATTGCAATTTTTTGCAGAATAAAATAATTTCACATTCATTGCTAAGGTAACAGAACCAAAAAATAGGACTGAGAAATAAGTCAAGTGTATATTCTGCTATCATAAAATTATGGTAGACATCTAAGTATTGTCATTGGATGAAGGAGCCATTCAAACATGTGTTATAGTGGAACATATATTTGACCATCTTTATGCAATGACGAAGAAGTCAATTTAATGAAAATTTTGGTAGGATAACCTCAAAAGTTTCTTTTCCGGATGAGTTCTGACTTCAAATTCTAATATGGCTTAGAATTGGACATAAAGAAAGATGACTGTTTCGTGCAAAAAGTTATATAGAACTGAGAAATTTGGCATATGAGAGGTATTTATAAGTTAAAGTTTCTTTTGACTGGAAAAAAATTCTAGGAGCTATTCATAAATTCTGTTTTATATGAAATTATTGATTCTTTCTTTGATATCTGTGGCCTTCTTGGTGTGGCAGACTGTGGATAATGATCTTGCACTGAAAATATATATTAAAGCTAGAGCAACCCCAAAAGTTGTTGCTGCCTTTGCAGAGCGGAGGGAGTTTGACAAAATTTTGATTTACTCAAAGCAGGTAATTTAGTGGCATTATGGGTTAATAATCTCAAACTATTCTTTTGCCTGCTATAGTTTTGTTATAGTTAGTCGTGGAGAGTGCATTGATGGTTTCCTTCTTGTTTTAGGTTGGGTATACACCTGACTATTTGTTTCTTCTGCAAACAATTCTCCGAACAGACCCTCAGGTAATTAAAAGTCATTGAAGTTGACGGCTATAAAATATAACATTTGTTAGCATCATATGTGTGAAAATTCTGCAGAAGAAATAAAAATCTGTGAGATATTCTATTTGAATCAATATTCCTTTTAATGTTTTGCATATAATTAAATTAGTCATTTTACATTTGCCTGAATCTTATATGATCAATGCAGTTTCATGAGAAACTGGTCTTTAAGAAAGATAGGTTACTATGTGAATTTTTATTTCAGGGAGCTGTTAATTTTGCATTGATGATGTCCCAAATGGAGGGAGGTTGTCCAGTTGATTACAATACCATTACAGATCTGTTTCTTCAGGTTTGGATACTATTTCTTTGTTTCATTTAACTGATTTTTTTAGTATAAGTTCACTGGTTAGGTGTTCTCACTTCTCACTGGTCGTAAGTACTCACTGCATTTAGTGGAATAATATTTGCTGTTGAATTTCGTTATTTATCATTCAACATGCTTCATATGGTCTACAACATTGTTCATGTTACAAAATGTGAATTAACTGACAAATATTTTTTACTTGGATTTGTCCTTGACTTTTTAAGAGGAACTTGATTCGTGAAGCAACGGCCTTCCTTTTGGATGTTCTAAAGCCAAATCTACCAGAACATGGTTATCTTCAAACAAAGGTTATTTTATTTAAGTATTTGTAGATTCATTTATATAATTTTGTGGGTGTAATGTCTGTACTCAGTTTACATGATATTTGTTTGTATATGCATAGGTCCTGGAAATAAACCTTGTAACTTTTCCAAACGTAGCTGATGCTATTTTGGCCAATGGAATGTTCAGCCACTATGATCGTCCTCGAATTGCTCAACTTTGTGAAAAAGCTGGTCTTTTTATGCGAGCTCTGCAGGTAATTGAGATTCGTCCAATGTTTGTTTATGTATCTTTTTGGTGCACCCCATATTGTTGCCTGGATTAACCTTATAACATTTGTGCAGCATTATACAGAGTTACCGGATATTAAGCGTGTCATTGTAAATACGCATGCTATTGAGCCACAGGTATATATCTCCAGTGCTTGTACTTCATGATAAAAGGTGATAGAAGGGTTGTATGGTAAGTAATGAATTTGTATTTTTGCAGTCGCTTGTTGAGTTTTTTGGTACACTTTCACGAGAATGGGCTTTGGAGTGCATGAAGGACCTCTTACTCGTCAATCTAAGGGGCAACCTTCAGATAATTGTGCAGGTATGGCATGTTTTGTCGAGGTTTATTAGTAGTTTGTCGCATATCAATTGAAGCTAACTTATAATATGACTTTTCAGACTGCCAAGGAATATTGTGAGCAGTTGGGTGTTGATGCGTGCATAAAACTTTTTGAGCAATTCAAGTCATATGAAGGGTTGTACTTTTTCCTGGGTTCATATTTGAGTTCAAGGTAAGTTTGTTCTTAAAGAAGGAATTACCATTTTGTTCAGTGTGTTACAGCATATCTATTTAATTGTTTATCAATGTTAGTGTTGAATCCCTTTTTTTTTAATTGTCTGACAGTGATGATCCTGACATACACTTCAAATACATAGAGGCAGCAGCGAAAACTGGACAAATAAAGGAGGTAGAACGAGTGACAAGAGAATCAAATTTCTATGACCCTGAAAAGACCAAGAACTTTTTGATGGAAGCCAAACTTCCTGATGCCAGACCTCTGATCAATGTCTGTGACCGTTTTGGTTTTGTTCCAGATCTCACACACTACCTTTACTCTAACAACATGCTTCGGTACATTGAAGGATATGTTCAGAAGGTATGACATTTGTCCCTTTGATCTCATGCAGATGCATTACCATTATGAAATGTTCATCATTTTGAGTTTTGGAATTGTTTGCTTCGCTTTATAGGTGAACCCCGGGAATGCTCCCTTGGTTGTGGGGCAGCTGTTAGATGATGAATGCCCTGAAGATTTTATTAAAGGCCTCATTCTTTCTGTCCGTTCTTTGCTTCCAGTTGAACCTCTGGTTGAAGAATGTGAGAAGAGGTAGTTCTCGTCCCATCCTCCTTTCATACTTGTTGTAGCAGTTTCTTCATAGTACTCATGCGCTGATTGGTTTTCAGGAATCGACTTCGTTTGCTCACTCAGTTCCTGGAGCATCTTGTAAGTGAAGGAAGCCAAGATGTTCATGTCCACAATGCTCTGGGTAAAATCATTATTGACAGCAACAACAATCCAGAGCACTTCCTCACCACCAATCCTTACTATGATTCCCGAGTGGTGGGTAAATATTGTGAGAAACGTGATCCAACTCTGGCTGTTGTGGCTTACCGAAGAGGACAATGTGATGATGAACTCATCAATGTTACCAATAAGAACTCCTTGTTCAAACTACAAGCCAGGTTTGTGAATTATTCATTTCTCAATTTGGTTACTTGTTTTATTAGATTATCTGGTGCTTGGGGCTAATGAGTTCATCCTTTGGTTACAGATATGTGGTTGAGAGAATGGATGCTGATCTCTGGGAGAAGGTTCTTACTCCTGATAATGCCTGTAGAAGACAGCTCATTGATCAAGTTGTATCTACTGCTTTGCCAGAAAGCAAGAGCCCAGAGCAAGTTTCTGCAGCTGTTAAAGCTTTCATGACTGCTGATCTGCCCCACGAACTAATCGAGCTTCTTGAAAAGATTGTGCTGCAAAATTCTGCATTCAGTGGGAACTTCAACTTGCAAAACCTGCTTATCTTGACAGCTATTAAGGCTGATCCATCTAGAGTTATGGATTATATAAACAGACTAGATAACTTTGATGGCCCTGCAGTTGGGGAAGTGGCTGTTGAAGCTCAACTCTATGAGGAAGCATTTGCTATTTTCAAGAAGTTCAACTTGAATGTTCAGGCCGTCAATGTCTTATTGGATAACATTCAAAGCATTGAACGGGCTGTGGAGTTTGCATTCCGTGTTGAAGAAGATGCGGTTTGGAGCCAGGTTGCAAAGGCTCAACTCAGGGAGGGGCTGGTGAGCGACGCAATTGAGTCATTTATTCGTGCTGACGATGCTACTCAATTTCTGGATGTTATTCGTGCGGCTGAGGATGTGGATGTATACCATGACTTGGTGAGGTACCTTCTGATGGTCAGACAGAAGGTAAAAGAGCCGAAGGTCGATAGCGAGCTCATTTATGCTTATGCAAGGATTGACAGGCTGGGTGATATTGAAGAGTTTATTCTCATGCCAAATGTTGCCAATCTCCAAAATGTTGGCGATCGATTGTTTGATGACGCTCTATATGAGGCTGCCAAAATCATATTTGCATTTATATCTAACTGGGCTAAGTTGGCTGTCACACTTGTGAG
Source organism: Swietenia macrophylla (assembly GCA_032401905.1). Lineage (NCBI taxonomy): Eukaryota > Viridiplantae > Streptophyta > Magnoliopsida > Sapindales > Meliaceae > Swietenia > Swietenia macrophylla. Next base: position 7,353,255 of record CP135569.1, on the reverse strand, counting down.
GCTGAAGCAGTTTCAAGGTGCTGTTGATGCAGCACGGAAAGCCAACAGTGCAAAGACGTGGAAGGAAGTTTGCTTTGCTTGTGTTGATGCAGAGGAGTTCCGTTTGGCCCAGATATGTGGGCTCAACATTATTGTACAGGTATTAATTTCAGATAACACAGAAGGGTAAATTCTCAGTTATGTTTTCTATTTTTAGGTCTATTTGCACAATGGTTAGAAGTTTGTTGAATTCAGCCCCTTGGGCCAGAAAACCTGACACAAAGTTGGGAGGTCCGTTACGTGTTTGATATCTGGATCAATACTTGAGTGGAATTCTGGAAATCTGGAAGATGGATCAGCACAAAATTGGAAATCTGTGTTCCATGTTTTTTCTTAGCTATGACCTTGTTACTATTAATGAATAAATATGTAAATATCTGAACATCATCCATGGTGAATTTTGTAGGTAGATGACTTGGAAGAGGTCAGTGAATATTATCAGAACAGAGGATACTTCAATGAATTAATCTCGCTCATGGAGAGTGGTTTGGGCTTAGAACGTGCACATATGGGCATCTTCACTGAGCTTGGAGTTCTGTATGCTAGATATCGTCCTGAGAAGCTTATGGAGCACATTAAATTGTTTACCACCCGTCTCAATATCCCTAAGCTTATACGTGCTTGTGATGAACAGCAGCATTGGAAGGAACTCACCTATTTGTACATCCAATATGATGAGTTTGATAATGCAGCAACTACCATTATGAACCATTCACCTGAAGCATGGGATCACATGCAGTTCAAAGATGTTGCTGTGAAAGTTGCTAATGTGGAGCTGTATTATAAGGCTGTTCACTTCTACTTGCAAGAACATCCTGATCTTATCAACGATTTACTCAATGTTCTTGCACTTCGTGTGGACCATACTCGTGTTGTTGACATTATGCGGAAGGTCTCTACTTGCACTAGGATGTGACTTTATTCCTACTCATCAGTCTGAATTATTTTCTCATAAACTCTTAAATTTATGAGTTTGTGTTATTTCTGTATTTTCAGGCTGGCCACTTGCTCCTTGTGAAGCCGTACATGATTGCAGTTCAGAGCAACAATGTTTCTGCTGTTAATGAGGCTTTGAATGAGATTTATGTTGAGGAGGAAGACTATGAGAGATTGCGTGAATCTATTGATATGCACGATAACTTCGATCAGATAGGCCTTTCTCAGAAGGTGAGGTGCCATCATTCAACATTGTGATTTTATTGTGTTGATATGAGTCTTCTGACCTGATCTTGGAATACTTTTGAGCAGATTGAGAAACATGAGCTCCTGGAAATGAGGCGTGTCGCTGCTTATATTTACAAAAAGGCCGGCAGATGGAAGCAATCTATTGCACTTTCAAAGAAAGACAACCTTTACAAAGATGCAATGGAGACAGCCTCTCAATCTGGTGATCGTGAACTTGCAGAGGAGTTGCTTGTTTATTTCATAGAACAGGTACTTGAATGGCTCCATAATGTTGGTCAAAACTTTTAACTTATACGTGGGTTTTTAATATACACTGGTACTTCTTTTTTGTGCTTCTTCACTAGGGTAAATTTTTCTGTTTTCTATACAGTTGATAACTTTTTGGTTAATTTATTGAAGGTATTATTCATATTGACATTCTTGCAGGGAAAGAAGGAATGCTTTGCTTCGTGTCTTTTTGTCTGTTATGATTTGGTCCGACCTGACATTGCTCTTGAACTTGCGTGGATGAACAACATGATTGACTTTGCCTTCCCATATCTATTGCAGGTATTTCCCTGCTTGTTCACTATAGTTATCATTATCGTTTAGCATGGTGGTCAAACCAAGTAAAAGCATGATGAAATCTTGGTTGAATTTGATCTTATGGGAGTTTGCTTATGTTAGACCCATGATCACTTTTAACTGATAAAAATCACACGACACATGTACATTGTGTTTTTTTGCTGGATTAGATTGAGACTTCAGACATATCCTATCCTCATTTAGATCGCTGTTAGTCAAAGACACCGCTTGATGCATGCTCAGCTTGTGTTCATTCTTTGGGAAGTTAAATCTTATGAATAATGATTCTCTCATCTTCGTTTTCTTGCTTGCAGTTTATCCGTGAATATACAGGCAAAGTTGATGAACTTGTGAAGGACAGAATTGAGGCTCAAAATGAAGTCAAGGCTAAAGAGGAGGAGGAGAAGGAAGTAATTGCACAACAGGTGATTACTTTGAGACACTTGATTTTTTTATTGCCCAACAAGAAATGAATTTGGTCATTTTATTCCTTTCAATGGACCTTGTTAGATCCCTTGCCAAATGCCCTATGTATTTGAGCTCCTGTTTTAGCTGCAGATGTGAATTCTTTTTGTTTGAGCTGCACTGCAGACATGAATTATTTTTGTTGTAAGCTGGGCCGGTGCCCAGCAGGTGGGATCCCATTTTTCTGGCCGTAGGGACCTACACCTAAAGTTAAGTTGGTGTGTGCTTGTTGTGCAAGTACCATCTTTTATGGACTGTCAAAAAGGCTATGTTTATATAATAGTTAGGCCGACTTTTAAGTATCATAGCTGGAATTTGTCCTTGTCATTTTTGCACATAAAGAGTTTATGAAGCTAATGTAATTTCATTGATGTGATTTTTTTTTAACTGTTGCAGAACATGTATGCTCAATTGCTGCCTCTTGCCTTACCTGCACCGCCAATGCCTGGCATGGGAGGAGCATCAATGGGAGGAGGTTTCGCTCCGCAACAGCAACCACCCTTGGGTGGAATGGGAATGCCTCCAATGCCACCTTTCGGCATGCCTCCAATGGGTAGCTACTGATTTTGTTGATCAGATGGAAATTAGGAATAGTTCCTTGTTGGTTGGAGCGGGAGAATCTAGCAGTCCAGGCTTTCTTTGAGGGCAGTTTCCTCAGGCTTTACGCTTTTGTTGTTTCCTTTTTTTTTTTTGGGTGTTTACTTTTGTCACATGGTGAAGGTCTAGTCAGAAATAACATGGTATTTTTTTTTTCGTTTTGTACTAGGTGTGTGGATATGTGTTGTAATATTTTTTTGTGTAGTAGAATGCATTTTTTGGCTGCTGGTAGAGGGCATGCCGAGAGTTTCCTGCCTTGTACTATTTTTCTTAGCGGTCCAAAACTGACCGGGATTATCATTATCGAACTATTTCTACTGATTTAAGTGCCAAATTATTTATTTGTTTTGGCTTTCATTTCATTCTTAATTTCTCTTTGATAACAAGTCTACAAGTCGTCGTATTTCCTTTCACAACAGCGTCCCCTATGGGAAGATTGGAGAAATATGCCTGGATTGGGGAAATTACATCTAACTGTAAGGTTTTCAATAGAGCTGCCCGGAAAATGTGCGCAGTTATTTGTCTTGGTAGACTAATAATTCGCAAAGATTGCGGGAACGTGCGACAATTCGAGGTTCTCAACAGAGTTGCTACGATGCGCGTAGCTAATTGTCTTTGTATACCAGTAATACGCAAAGATTTGTGAGAACGTATGCCTCCGTACTTCCGTACTGGATCTGATAGTCTCATGCAAATAGTCAACACCAAAGTTTTGTTTTGATTTTTTTTTTTTTTCTGATGCAATGTAATATGCGTTGTGGAGCACCAGACACCCAATGCAATGTTGGTTTCAACCAGTAAACCAGCGTGCACCCTATCAAAGTTAGGATGGTGAACAGAGAAAATTTTATTAGTGGCGATGGATGTTCTTTCTAGGATAAAAAAACGTAGCCTACCAGTTCCACGCCAATGGCAATATAGCTTGAATTCACGTGCATTTGATAAGAGGACTTGGTTGCCCTACAAGATTTAAAATCACCAAATATTTTAATAGATGAATTAAAATTTTAAGCCAAAATTTTTGTAACACAATTTAAAATCTTGGATGATTTTAGTGAATCCTAATGCGTAGCGATGAAGGGAGAGACTTGAGAAGACTAGGACGAAGAGAAGGAAAGAGAGAGAGGAGGACTCGTTAAAAGGACATGATGCGTTTTACTTGAGGGTAATTTAGTGAGAGAGACTATATTATGGATAGAACTCAAAAACATTTTTAGAAGAAGTTCTTAATTGCTCTATTTTACTTTTTTGGGTGAAAATTCAAGAGAACAAAAAGTTAAGAATACTAAAAATACAGTCACGGCTCCTGCACTCGGTAAGACTGTCATAATAACTTAATAGGCTCGGCACTCGGCCACTTTCTTCCCTTTAAAGCAAATTCATAATATTTTTGTCTTCCGTCTCCGCTTCATTTTATTTCAGTCAAATTAAAATAAAGCATTCCATGGCAAACGAGATTCTCATATGGTCTCTAATCACTGCGCTCTTGGCCTCAGTATTGACCTTAGCTTCGCAGATAATCAACGCCAGAAGAAACAGGAAAATTGCTGTTGGGTTCTTCCATCCGTACACGAACGACGGTGGCGGTGGAGAGAGAGTTTTATGGTGCGCTGTCAAAGCTATTCAAGAAGAAAGTCCCGATCTTGACTGTGTTGTCTACACCGGCGATCACGACGCCTCGCCCGAGTCCTTGATGGCTCGTGCCGTGGATCGCTTTGGGGTCAAGCTGCTTCACCCACCTAAGGTTCCATCACTGTTCTTGTACATTATCTATGTGCTTGACTTTTGATTTTTGTTTTTTTTTTTTAAGTTTTTTTCGACTAGATTGAATATCTCGTTAATCTGGTTTTAGCATAAAATGGGTTTTATTTTGATTAATTCCTTTGTTTTGGAAAATAATTTCATTTATTTTTTTGGGATGAATGGAGGGAATTTGAGATTAGCGTCAGGGTTGTTCAGGCGGCCATATGATAAGTGAAGCAACAGATTTTACCGAAACAGGAGTTGTTCCCACACTTACAATTATAAAGCTAAGCAGGCCAGTCATCGTTGTTTACATTTTTCTGATACAAATATCAAAGAAATCTGATTGAACAATATTTTTCCGTATACCTATGAGCGACGCTGAGTTAGGAATTTGTGGTCAACAGGATATGGGATTGAGCCATCACAGTGAACGATTACTTTCTCCATCTTTTGCATGCTTAGGAAATCAGATTTTTATATTAATTTTTTTAATTATAATACCTAAACTCATGACTTAACTGTTATTTGCTAATTTCGCGCGCTTGGAGACAAGATATGGATTCTGTTTAGTCTATTTTGAGTGGCATTCTTGTGTTATTCTGATTTAAGTTTTTGACTGTCTGTTCACTCAATAGTTCTTGCTGTATGATTTATCAAAACAATGGAGTATACTATGAGTTTGATCCTTCTGTGATGCACATGGTTAATTGATTCCCCTAATGCTCAGGTGGTTCATCTTTATAGAAGGAAATGGGTAGAAGAAAGTACCTATCCTCACTTCACGATGATTGGTCAAAGTTTTGGTTCAGTTTATCTTTCATGGGAAGCATTGTGCAAGTTTACACCTTCACTCTATTTTGATACTAGCGGATATGCATTTACATATCCACTTGCTCAGATGTTTGGGTGTAAAGTTATTTGCTATACACATTATCCTACTATAAGTTTAGACATGATTTCTCGTGTTCGTGATCGAAGTTCAATGTACAACAACAATGCCTCGATTGTGAAGAGGTTAGATCTGCTATCATCCAATGTATGCTTTCTTTTATTTGTCTCATTCATGATTGCTTCCCCTTGTGTGGAACATAACAAATGCTTCACCTGTGGCAGCAATTGGCTATCTTGGTGTAAAATCGTCTATTATACATTCTTTTCCTGGATGTATGGATCTGTAGGCTCTTGTGCACACTTGGCAATGGTGAACTCTTCATGGACTAAGTCTCATATTGAAAAGCTGTGGAGAATACCAGACCGTATAAAGCGAGTCTATCCTCCTTGCGACACTTCAGGACTTCAGGTTTGTAGTTTTTTGTTTCTTGAATCTGAGAATCAATGAAATATGTGCACCAAGTTCATTGTTTAGCAAATCAGTTGGCATTCATTTATTTTCATGCTATAACATGATATGTTTTAACCACTATTATGGCTGTTTGGTTAAATGGTCAAAATATATATACAAAGGTAATAACTGGTGGCAAATTTCAATATCTCTGTTTTCCAGCGCACTTTTATGTTAAAATATCTAGGCAGACACATGGTTTGTTACAAACTCAAGTCTTAACAGGTGCTTCCCTTGGAAAAACCAACAGAATCACCATCAATAATATCTGTTGCTCAATTTCGTCCAGAGAAGGTGAGATATAAACTTATAAGCACAAGGTACTACAGTCATAGCAGCTTGTATTTGGGGCCTTAGTTATAGTATACTGTTAGAGTTTGATTCTGTTGATCAGGCACATCCTCTTCAACTTGAGGCCTTTTCAGTTGCCTTGAAGAAATTAGACGCAGACTTGCCTAGGCCTAAGCTCCAATTTGTGGGTAGTTGTCGAAATAAAGCAGATGAAGAAAGACTGCAGAATTTGAAAGACAAAGCGATTGAACTGAAGATGGATGGGGATGTTGAATTCCATAAGAATATGATGTACAGGTCTGTGCCAACCAATTTGTACTCTTAAAATATTTACTGCCAAATGCCAATTAGTTTTATGATGAACTCCTTAAAACGTATATGCAAATATCAAAAACATAATGCTCTTTAAGCAAGTGTTTGCACTCTTAAGCTTTGTGAAATTCTCACAACTTGCAGGGACTTGGTGAAACTCTTGGGTGGTGCTGTTGTGGGAATTCATTCCATGATAGATGAGCACTTTGGTATAAGTGTTGTAGAATACATGGCTGCAGGTGCCATCCCCATAGGTAGGTATTGTAAATGATTACTTAGTTTAACTAAATTACATACGTAATTTAGTATTGTAGAAGTTAGTAAGCATTGTTTATTCTGACAGGAGTTTCTCTTGCCTTCAGCTCATAACTCTGCTGGTCCAAAAATGGACATTGTTTTAGAAGAAGATGGGCGGCAGACAGGATTTCTTGCCCAGAATGCGGAAGAATACGCAGATGCCATCGTGAAAGTTATATCAATGCCAGAATCTGAGAGACTCAAGATGGCTGCAGCTGCCAGGCGACGAGCAGCCAGATTCTCCGAACAAAGATTTTATGAAGATTTCAAAGCTGCAATAAGACCAGTTTTATGCCCTGCTACTAAATGAGAAGTCTGCGTCAAAATATAGAACACCTGTAACTGAAAAAAGCTAGATGGAGCAGGTTAACTACACATTTTTATTCCGAAGACATCCAAATTTTGTTCTCAAATTAACAGTGGTTTCAGCTCATATTAGTTTTTTCAATATATTCTTAATCTTATGCCGAGGAGTTCACTACGATGGAAGGGAATTGGTATACAAGTTTCATCTTAAAATTCTAGTAGACGATACGCTTTTATGGTTTCCCGTCATATGTTGCTTTATAGTTAATTGCCTGCGCAGGAATTATTTAATTACTCTATACAGGTGCTTCAGAACAATTTAGGCAAAATTTGGGTAAAATATATACAAATTTTATTAATTTTCAAAATATTAAAATTTGTCATTACTATTTTTAAAAATAATTTTAATTTTTATTGAAAAATCTACTTGTAAAGGGTGATGATATTAACTGTATTCTTCAAACCAATTGCATTCGTCTTGAACTAGGCGATATTAACTGCAAATAGAAAATAGCCACGTGGCACGTAAGCATCTGACAAAGCTCATCCCCTCGTTCCGTTGCCACAGACATTTCTCCTCTCTCTCTCATGTGGTTGGACCTTAAGCCAACCTGAACATGGCGGTATCCCTAAACTCCGTCCTTGGCTTCAACCCAATGGTAAAATTCATGATCCTTCTTTGTCTTCTTTCGTTATGTTTTTATTTATTTTTTCTCTCGTTAGTTTCAGAACGTTAACGGCGCCTTCTTCTTCTTTTATTTTTATTTTTCCTCGATTTTTCTTTTACTGTTTGAGCAAGTTCTTCTTTGTTTATTCTTTCGTGAATTAATGTAGTAAATGGGATTTCAAGGAGCTGAAAGAACATAGAATTCATATGAACAAATGAATAATTTAGTATGAGTAGTGGATGAAAGGAAAAATCTCAAGATATCAAGCTATAGGTAGTAGTTAGATGGGGATTTTATTGTGGTAGCCTGAGTTTTCTGAACTATTAATCTCTGTTTTAATATACAGTATTAGCTCGTACATGGTCTTTTGGGTTGTGATAATTTTGTTCAAGTTAAGGAGCGATGGCTTCTATTTCCGGGCTATGTATGAATTCCATAGCGTCGGAAAATTTAACTTGTTTCTGCTGGATGAGGTTCAGATTTTCTACTGCTGTTGTGAAAATGGGATAAGTGATTTTTCTAGTTTGTTTGGGTTACTGCCCTTGAGAAGTGACCATTTTTGAACAATTGGCTCAGATGATGAACTTCAGTATTATGTTTACATTTGAGTGCGTCTTTTCTCTTGGGGAGGGTGTTCAGATAAATAAGTTTTGAGAGAACTTTTAATGCAATTGTTTGAACCATTTTCTTAATTGTCTTTTGTAGTTATATTTTTTGCTTACAATTATGTTAATCTTATATGTTTTTTCTTCAGCATGATGAAATTATCTGTCTTTACTCTATGAAATTTATGCTTATAGTATATGGCTTTTGTTGCTGATTTTTGCATAGACCTTCTAAGACTTGCTTTCAGGTCAAGCCATGTAGTTATTCTCGAAGGGAAATCTATAGACACTCCAAAACTTTATCATTTTGTATTATTAACTGAATGCAAAATGGGAAAGTAGCAAAGTTGGCTATAGAAATCCAGATATTTTGGGGAGTAATTAGACATATTCTACATTAAAAGATTCCATTTTAACAAAAATTTTGTAAAATACAAGAAGGGACAAAAAATAATGATCTGAAATGTGAAATGTGATGAGAAAGTGACGTCGTTAAAATATTTTTCAAATTTATTGACATCTAAGACCACTACTAGATAGTGGTAATTGGTAAAGATGCATCAATCTGAAACTGTAATACATTACAGCATCAGGAATACATTTTTTGTTGCTTACTGATCTTAAATGGTCATGCAATATGTTTTAAACCATGATAAGGATACAATGGTCCAAAAGGTAATTTGAATGTACTTTTAATTCTGTTGGAACTAAAGCATATGTGTATTTTTTATGTTGTCTTTGGATAAGAATGTATTTTCTGTTGTCATTAAGAAGCAATCTGCCCATTGGGTATCTTAAAATCCAAAAAGAAATTATTTTTATCGTATTTCTTTTTTAATTGTGTGTTGGATATATTTTAGTAACTCTTATACCCCTCGATTGTTTACAATACTATTTTCAATTAAAAGTTGCTTGCCAATTACCAGCATGTTTCAAGATCTTCCACCAGAGCTGCAGCGCCAAGGGTTATCAAATTTGCATCCCCCTTGAACATATTTAGTTCAAGGAGAAAAGTAAATAAAAGAAGATGGGGCTTGTGTCTTTCAGTTGCAGATAGCAACCGCCTTGACACGGACACCAGTAATGAGGGTTCTGGAGATTCTGAAAGTTCATTTTCTAATAATCGAGTTTTGGCTGTCAATACCTCTTCTCTGGATAGTGCAAAGGAGAATAGCCAGCTCCAAACTAGTGCTGACGGTTCAGGGCCTGAAAATTCAAAGGCCACTAATGGTTCAGTTGTTTCCTCAGATCAAAATCAGAATACATCATCTTCCCCTAATCAGCAATCTACACAGAAAAGATCACCGTTAACGGCCAGGGAGAGATTAAGGGCGGCCCGGGTTCTTAGCCGTTACACTGAAACAAAGGCTTCTAAATCAGAAATGGGCAGTAACGTATTGGATGCATTGAAGGAAAGTGATCGGGGAAAGAAGAAGAAAAGATCTGGCCTTCCTGAAGCCCCTACCAACTTGTTTGATGACAGTAAGAGAGGGTTGCCAAAGCCGGGCTTGACATTTCAGTTTCCAGGTGGTGTCGATCTCTTTGTTATTGTCTTTTCCTTTGTTTTCATCAGCACAGTGATGTTTGCAACAACTTACCTGGTCTGGAAAGTTGGTGCCATCCATTTCAACGAGTACTAAGGTCTAGGTTAGTGGGATTCTGCATTTGTGGCAGATAAAAAAACCAATTTTGGTTTCAGGTACTTTTAATGGTCAATTTTTACATGATTAGGGTTTTGAATTTCTTTTAGACAAGATATATACATGGAGTACAAAGTTATTGCTTGTCTAATGTTTATATACCAATCTTCAGCTTTTATCTCTGATTGTTGTATGCTTGTAGCACTGAAATTCTTTCCCCAGGATTCCTTTAGCATTGCTGTGACTGAATCTCCTCGCTCAAGTTTAGAAACATGTCAATAATCAATATATCCAGCGCAGGATGGTGCTTCATAGGAGCATCTGTTTCCTCTGCTATGTGATTCAACTCGACTCGCGGCTTTGTTCGGGTCTGTTTCTCAGCTGTAATAGATTTCCTCAAAACCCTACTTGGCAGTAACTATCCTCATTTTTTTCCCGCCTTACTATCAAATGCCGCATCAGTTAATATGGAGGACTGTTGCAGAACCGCATGTTTCCATGATGAAGTTTCGGGCTTCTCAACTCTTCTTCTTGATCTCTGAATATTCTGTGTGTTTTTTTACTACAATCTCAAATGATTTATTTCTTAACCTTCTGGTTTTATCCTCTGCCATTATCTTTGATAGAGGACATTGGCTGCCAAGTTGAGCCACTAGTTAAAGAGATTTCCTGTAGAATTAAGATCTAAACTTGCCTAATCTTTGACAAATCTTTTGATAAGTTTATGTTCTTATCTTGTGTGATTAAAATTTAAGTTTCTCATAATATTGATATTATTTATTAATTATGAATTATAAGTGAAAACAATGATTAAGAGGAAATTGTAATCCTTTTAACTATGTAATACAAGGATGATAATTTATATATAATTTTTAATTTTTATTATTAAAATATAAATTTATTATTTTAAAAAAGTGGTGAGACAGAACATGTTTGAAAAGATTTTGCACTGTGCAACTAGATCTGGCACATGCTGATTGGGGGCAGTCGTCGACCATCCAGATTTGGCTAATCTTTAAAAGCAAATGGGTGACAAGAGAGGAAGAAAAAGATTAAAAGAAACCTGTGGATACCACAAGATTCTTGAGGAAGATAGAACATAAAACTTGCTGAATGAGTGGGCGAGGGAGTGGCTGATAAGGAGTCGTATCAATCTTTAAAGTTTCTTTATGGTGATCAACATTTTTAGAGTGTGAGCAGGGCCCTACTTTAAGAATCCAACTTAGATTTGTGATTGAAGCTTTCTTGTTTGCTTCTGCTGTGGCTGCGCAGGACATCCAAACAAATTAAGACTTAACAGTATCTTAAGCCTTGGAAGAAACCAAAAAAATGGGCAACGAAACCCTCCAAAGCTTTGAGATAATTTCGTTTGCATATGAGAATGAATACGGTCCGATGTATGCAATGCAAGAGGGCTATTGAAATTGCCAATGATTGAGAGAATTCTAAAAGTTTTCATCTTAAACGTAATAAATAAAAATTAATGGACCTTAGTGAAAATACCCCTTACCTAACTGTTATTTTGAGAGTTATCAAAAAATGTTGACAGCCGGATGGAGCCAAGACCCATTTTCTTTTGACCAATTAAAAGCAAATGGACATCACACCAATCACAGTCAAGATATGATCATCACACATTATTAGTGCATAAACAGTAGCCCCCAGGCCAAAGCCTGATAAAAAAGCTGAGAAGTTGGCTGTTAGATTTCAGTACAAAATTTTGTTTTCTGGCTATGGAAAACTGTTTTCAACATTCCGGTTGGCCTGATAGCATGAATTATTTGGCCAACTGCAACTTTTCAGTGCACAATGAATCATCTTTTCCAGTCACATGGCAGCAAACACCTCAGGTTCATTCAGGTTCTTCTTCTTCAGTTCATCAGTTTCATGAATTTCCTTCATGGTCAATTCCAGTTTCTCAAGAAGTTGCCGAAGATAAAGCTGCTGCTGTTTCAAAAAGCCATAGTCAAGCTGAGAAGAGACGCAGAGACAGAATTAATGCCCAGCTTGCAACTTTGAGGAAGCTAATACCCAAGTCTGAGAAGGTAATATCTCTTTCTTGATTAGTTGATCCAGCTTAACGCTCAAATTTAAGGCTGCTGGTGTTGTTTGGGTAACAAAAGGTTGTGTTGGCTATTTGGTTTGTTTTGAAAAACTTGATTTCTTTTTTTTCTTTTTTTAGTTTGGTTTTTGAAGGCAAAATAAATGACAGGGAAAGACTGTTTATCTGATAAATATGCTGCAGATGGACAAGGCAGCTCTGCTAGGAAGTGTGATACAGTATGTGAAAGATCTGAAGCTAAAAGCAACGGAAGTGAGCAAAACGTTTACAATTCCAGCGGAAGTTGATGAAGTTATTGTTGATTGTGATCAAGCTCAAGCTGCAGCAAGTGCAACAAATGCTAACAAAAGCAAGGGGAACATATTGATCAAGGCCTCTATTTGCTGCGAAGATCAGCCGGAATTGTACAGGGAAGTCATCAGAGTCCTCAAGAACCTGGGACTAACTACTGTTAAAGCAGATATTTCAAGTGTTGGTGGAAGAATCAAAAGCATTTTGGTTCTTTGCAACAAAGAAAGTGATCATCAACAAAGTATTTCCTTGGGCAGAAGCTTGAAACAATCACTCCATTTAGTTCTAAGTAGAATGTCATCATCATCCACGGCCTCAAACTATCGCATCAGAAGCAAGAGGCAGAGATTGTTCTTCCCTTCTCAATGATTTCTCAAAATAATTTAAGCAAATAATATATTTTTAGATTTTATTTTGTTATGCTATTTATGCCCTCTTTTTCTTCCTTCTCGAATGAACTTTCACCTTGACATATCATCATCCCCATAGAACGAAGTGGATTTCATAGTGTGACACCACTTTATCTGTGCAATGTTTACTTCCTGAAAAGCAATTTTACTTTTCCTCCTTGATATCACGATCTGCTAATGCTGAAGTGAATGTCTGAATGATGATGATGATGATTCATTCCATTATTGATGTTTCATAAATATCTCATTCCACCTCTTCCTTCAATATCAGCCTTCAATTTTCTGCACGTCATGTTACCACTATGAGATATGATCTTAAAAAGAAGCAATTCAAACTAAAAAGCCCTTTCAATTACACCTTAATCTTTTCGTTTGCACTATGCTATTAAGGACAACTTAACTAACTGTTAGTGGGACAAGTTTTGGTTCGGCTCTCTCTATATATATATATATTATGGCAATAACCGCTCTATCACAAACGTACTCACCCACTCATATTCCCATAATTAAGTGCAACAATTGCCGTTACGATCTGTCAACCCTCTCCATCACCGAACTCCCGTATTCTCCGAATGCAGTTGTTTGACATACCTCTTTCAGCTAACCGATGCCCGTTACCACTCCTTACGTCACCTCTTTCACCCAATCCACTCCTCCCCCCTCAAAGTTTACACGATAAGATGGGAAACCAAACTGCCGCAGTTTCGCATTTGTCAAATCCAAGCCGTTCGTTGAACGAAAATAAAATTCCGTTATTTCCAACAGTTATATATTTAATAAAAAAAACTATTTTTTTTTAAAAATAAATGAATAAATTTGAAAATGAAACAGAAACAAACGCGCATATAACTTGCAAAGTCGTTATTTCAACGTAGCGGTTTTACGGTCCGGTTAAACCCCTTCTTCTTATAAGCCAAACCTCGCCACAATCAAGAAACAGGTATGCATTTGGTTTTTCTCATCGATTTCATTTTGATTTTTAATGACAACGTATATGATGATGAGCAGCAGTTCATCTTCTATGAATAAGAGTAACGACAACAATCGCATCAAAGGTTCGTGGAGTCCCCAAGAAGACGCTACTCTGATCAAACTTGTCGAGCAACACGGCCCGAGAAATTGGTCGATGATAAGCGCAGGGATACCTGGTCGATCGGGAAAGTCTTGTAGGTTACGGTGGTGCAACCAGCTGTGCCCCACGGTGCAGCACCGTCCGTTTTCGCCGGTGGAGGACTCGATCATTATTCGAGCGCATGCTGTTCATGGCAATAAGTGGGCTACAATCGCACGTTCGTTACCCGGTCGTACGGATAATGCTATAAAGAATCATTGGAACTCGACTTTACGTCGAAAAAGGGTGGGTGAGTTGTCGTCCGAGTCGAATTCGGCCGTGAAGCGCCCGAGTTCGGCCGATTCTGCTGAGTCGGATTCTGACTCGGGGGTAAAGCGACAATGTGTGCGTGATTCACAGGAGCACGATAGTTATGATGCAGACGCAGGTTTTGCGGGTCCCGAGACTTTGTTGACGTTGTCGCCACCCGGAGAGATCGTGGTTTTGGGGCCTGGGGGTGATAAAGTGGAGGAGGGTACGGCAGGGAAGAACAAGGAAGGTGATCGAGAAGGGAAGATTATGAGGGAAGGAAGGGACAGATGTACGGTAGAGATGGAAAAGTCATGTTTGTTGACGGTCGTCCAGCGTATGATAGCTGAAGAGGTTAGGAGTTACATCGATAGTTTACGGGCCGTAGATGGGCTTCATTTTTCTGGCAAAAAGTACCCATGAAAAATTTCAGTTCCTTTTTCCTATTTCTGATATTTTCATTTTGATTTATTCACTCTTACTGTTCTGTGATTCATGAATTTGGCTTGGCTTGGACCAGAAATAAGCTCGCGAGACTCGAGCTATTATTCTCAAAATGCCAGCTAGTTGTAAATGAATGAATCAGTTGCCGGGGTCACACTTTGGTTTATGCTATCAGTTATGTCATTTCCCTTTGGCAATACCGTGCATATTCTCGTTTGAGGCTTTTGGATCGCCTAACAATTGCGATAATCAAAAAGCGTTTTCACCGTACATTGCACGTATTGCTTGAGAACGGCAGTGGAATGCCACACAAAGGAAGCAACAACCTTAAGGTCTGGCAGCAAGCGAATCAATCAATAAATACAGCTCAAGATTGCTTTTTAAGGCCCAATCTAGGTCTGTCCATTTCGGCATATCCCATAACTAAAGGTTGTAACAAAATAATGGGCACAAGTATGAAAAAAGTGGTTAGTAAAGAAAATTATGAACGTTACAAACGCTGAATCAGTAGTTAAAGACTGTCACAAAATCGTTCCCATATCTCAATCATGAACATAGCACACTCACAGGGCACACTCATATGTCTTGAGCCAGAATCATATCCTACTCCCCAGGATGGCATAAAAACATAGCACACTCATAGTTCTAGCTACAACTGAATCAGCCCAGAGACAAGGATCCAGTTGCCATGAGCTGAGCGTACACAGACACGAGGAGTACAGGCTATTAGACATATCTATGCGTGAGGCTGAGATATAAAAGTTGTACATGTTTCACAGGTTCTATAGTCAACCAGACTGACTAGCAAAGACTTGCATTCTTAACAACCTGCATAAAGCCTCCAAACCAACAACATAACATTAGAGAATTAAGAAAGATGGCCAACCTCTTATGCAGGATGGCCGATCCCTAAAACTGCAACTTCAAAGTGCATGATATACAGTCACTCAAGAGTATAATATTCTACCAACTTGTAACACCACAGGATTGCAATGTTTCGGAAGTGAAAGTGAGCTACAATGGCATGCCCAACTACTCAAATCATTCCTCATTTCGCCTTTGGTTTCAATGTCCATGACCAAGCCATACAGCCGTTTCCAATACAAAAGGGCTTGACTAAAATTCAAGACTACACCACCCGGACCCATTGTAGCAAAAACCTAGCTTCATGGGCTAAAACAATTTAACAATCTAATAAACATTCCCTTCCAAAAAATGCTCATGGGAATTGATTATACGATAACTACGCACTGGGACCTAACCGAATGCCTTTTAATTCTATAATAGTTTTTATCCTAAATAGGTAAACCCCCAAGGTCACGGGCACTGAAACCATCACACCCAAAAGGCTAATAACTAATTTCAGAAAACATGACAATACGCATAAATTTAGAACACAATAATAGGAGACAAAACATAATCCCATTTCAAGCTAATAAAAGGTTTTACTGGATCCAACAAAATGTATTAAAACTTTAAACAAAATCCCAAATATCACTACTTAATGATTAAACAACAAAGCAAACAAAATACGCCGCATTAAAGAAGACTACTTGGATCTCTGCCTCATCTTTCGGCGCTTCCTCTTCAGCCTCCTCATGCGCTTCTTCTTCCACTGCAAACACGCAAAAACAAAAACCAAAACAAAATTCAAAACAACTTCGATAAATTTGATCAATGAACACAAGGATTTGAAGAAAATGATAATCTGAAGATCGAGCTTACCTTGGCTCTCATGGTGAAAAGGTTATGATATAGGCTACTTCAGTCCGAAACCCTAATTGCTAAGGCGATGATGCGCTATAGATGGAGAAGGATTTGTGAATTGAGGGGTTCGTATCTTATTTATGGGGTAAAAAAAAAAAAAACCCTAAAGACGGTGTTGCAATCAACGAGGTCGCAGGTTCGAAAGAATTGCCAATTGGTCCGGGCTCATTTTTGGTATTGGGCTGTACTCATTTGGGCTTCAACCATGATGTCTCATCGATTAGCGATGCAAGTGGAGGCTCAAAAGAAACTGTCAATTTCGACTTTTTCCCTTTACATTCATAAAGAATCTGTCCTAATTTTGGTGAGAACTGGATTTGAATTTCAGTTCTCTTGCATTACTCTGTCAAGTTTTACTAGTTGAATCAACACAAACACTCACATACGAGTCAAATTCACTCCCGTTTAATGAACTGTTTCTCTTCTTTGGATTTTATTGAATGGTTTCATCAAAAAAGATCCATATAAGGCGTCTACATAGCTGATGTGGGGTAGAATCTCAGTTGGAGTAACATGTCCTACGAGTCTACGCTCCTTACTGTAACAGCGTAGATAAGATTTTCTGGGAAGAGAACATTCATTTTTGATTATCACTTCATAATTCATTTATTGCCAACTGGAATAATTTGCACCATACTGACAGAAAGCATAAGATAATATGTTATCCTAATTTGTTATACAAGATAATTATGGGGGTGGAACTTGGAGCTAGAAAACACGTATCATTAGAGATGAAAACACCGAACAGAGCCGAAACAGCTTCGACCATCAACTCATCACGGGCTCACATTAATGTCAACAACTTATAAGAGTTGCAGAAGAGGAATCGGCCACATTGTAAAATATGACCAACCCACCTCCCTCAACCGAACTAAAACGCCCATGCAGTCCAGTCCTGTCATTACTAGCTTCCTTCAACAGTTCTTTCACCAACTCACATTTCAACGATATATCAACAAACCAAACCTGCCTGCCTCTGATATTCACTTCTTAAATGCAACAACTTTTGGAATTAAGACTCTCTGCTATGCAATTGTTTCATTCCTCTGAATTCTCACTCTCTACAAATCCTCACAATCGTTTGCAAACATACAAGTCCTTCCAAATAATGGACAATTTTTATATTTAATACTAATATTTAAATAGAAACTCATCGAAAATAATAATAAAAATTATCCAAATATACACTCAATAAGAAACCCAAAGGTAAAAGAATTCAAAAGAATTACGGAGATAAATTAATGTCCTACATTAAAATACGCATAATTTACAGAAATATAATAGATTAAAAATGAAAAAGCTAATTGATATTCTATACAGCAGCAAGGTTGCTTGGTTTTTGTTAATGCTGTTATGGTTTGCTGTGGGGGTTTACTGTGTTACGATGGAAGGAAGAACTGAGTCAACTCGGAGAGAGTTCCTACAAAGTGGGCAACTCGAGCGAGTTCTGAGCCACATATCAACACACTCACCGTGATACCAGTGCTGACACTTGGGTAAAACCTTCACCTTATCACCGTCTTCAAAAACGCCAAGGCATATACAACACTCACTCCCGTCCGGGTCTCCAACATTGTTACCATCTGCCGTCGACTTTGACCGGTGCAAAATTATCGGCAACGTGTTAATCGCCGCGGGATCGAGCCCCTGCTGGAACGATGCCGGCGTTACGTGGTGTGCGTCATTGGTGGAGCGGCGGTAGAAACGACAGACCCATCGCGCGTAGAGGAATAGAAGCGTGACGAGTAAAACGACAGCGAATAGGACGACAATGAAGAAGAGGGTCCGCCCTCGGATTTGGAAGTTGTGGTCGCCGAGCTCCGCGTAGCTCCAGTGAAAGGGCTGCGATTCTTGTGATGCCATTGCGATTTTTTAGTGGTGGCTATAGACTGATTGTTGTGACTGAACGGGGCTGCGAAGGATTGTACATAGCGGAACTTTCGAAGGCACCTTGTGGAATGTAAAGGATTGTTGTGTACAGCCTTGCAATTAAATGTGGCGGACTTTGGATATTTCTGTGCGAAGAACGTCAGCGTACTCGCATCGAAAGCGCGTGGGAAATGAAATTGGCCTGCGGGTGAAGCAGAGACTGAAAAAATCTAAGGCTTCTGTAACTCGCGAGTGACAAAGATTTAATCGTAATAGATATTCAGGAATCTCTCAAACTTTCTCTCTCTCAATCAACTTGCCAGATTTCGGCAGAGATTTTGAAAATGAGTGTTAGATTAAATAATTCCCTGTCCGAAAGTGCAAGCAATTAAGTCCAAGCTCCATTAAATTAAAGGGTGTCGGACGATTAAAGCTCAGTTGGAGGATATTCAAGTCCCCTTTTGAGATCAAAATTATTACATATCACGTATAAAGAAGCAAAAAGTACGTTATCTTTACTGCTATTTCGACTATTGAGCTGCACCCGTGTCTACAAAGAAGTAAAAAGTGCGTTATCTTCATTGATATTTCGACTGTTGAGCTGCACCCATGTCTAAAGCTAAGTTTCGAAATCCACTAGGGCCTGTGCCTAGTGGAATTTCAGATCTATCCACCACATACAGAAGTGAAAAGCCCACTTCATTGCATGGCCGGTAAGCGAGTGTGGGCATGAACTAGCTTTAAAAAAATGGGTGAAAGGGCACCACTGTTGATTGATTTTGTTGTGGAAAATTCTTCATTTTCGACAGCCATCCGGAGAACGAACGGCCAGAATTATGTAAAAAGGGAAGGAAAACTCGCGGAAGGACGCTTACTTTTGAAACCAGGACCACCAGATAGTAGTAACTAGTTGAAAGTAGAGCTGATTGCTTGCTGTAGCTTTAATATTCCAACATTGCAATTTGCCAAAGTCAAGTTGCCCTGAAGGCAATGTAGCTTGGCAGTGGCCGAAGACCCCAGCACAGGCCACTTGCTTGGTCTCGTTGGATCCCCAATTTGACATGGTTTTATAGGGCCAACAACTTGATACATACGGGCTGAGATATGGAGACTGGGGTTCGTCCTACAGTAAAGCCACTTAGATAGGTTGGTCGATTTCGATCAATTCAAATAAAACTTGGTGACGCAAAACTGACGAGACTCTTTTGAACAAGGTGAAGCTCTAGTGCATTCAGCTGCACCGTATATTTTGTTTTCTTTACCTCATTCTATGTTATAATTTTCGCATAATCTCCAACTTTTTATTGGTATTTAGACAAACTGAGAATTGCAACCAAAAAAAAATAAAAAATTACAATAAAAAAGTTAAAAATTACATCAAAAAAGTTGAATAAATTGCCGATATGTCTATTGCAGCTGAATCCACCACGATCCCTTTGAACATATACTGACCCCTAAATATGTGTCATGCCATCTCCAACCTTCACAAGAACCAAATAATTAAAACACTGAACGAATAGCACTGACGAGCAGTTTTATAGCCGTTTGTTTATCTGAATTCACCGAACTTTCATAGACATTGTACGTATGTATTATTAGACATGATGAAATTCTGTTGTTCATTATATTTCTTCTTATCAACTTACAATAACAAATCTATCAAATAAAATCTCAAATTTAGAGAGAACCGAGATCCTGATCCAATCCCGCTACATCTGATTTCCAAATGCAAGCTGAAGTAGGCCTGAAATATTCTACAGATCAAACTTTACTGCCCAAGTTATCATCTGCTATGAATATGTCATATTACTGTAATGATTGTTCTGTGAATTATATGTGAAAGTGGGAATTTGTGTGAAGTTCAACACAGAGACAGTGTGCTAGCAGATAGAACATGGGTCATGGACCAGCTTCAAAAGATGTCTGTGTGCCGAGACTGATGGCCTTATTTACTCTGCTAACTGTTTGTTTGTCCATTGCTCTTATCTTCTGAAGTAGAAGGCAATAAAATAATTGAGTTACAATGATCAGTTAACAATAAATTGAAAAGATCTGTTATGTACAATTGCGAAAACGATACACAGAGATGGAAGTGGATACCAATCTATTTTAATAGCCACTTCAAAATAATAGTAGCTTCGCCTGTTTGCAATTTGGAGAGTAATAAAATTCAGCCAAGAGTAAGAGTTCTTGAAACTTACAGAAACAGGAATAGGCATGAAAACATAACTCATGAATTCGAGCTGTTTCGAAGAAAATGAGCAATCTTGTAAGGAAATTATGAATCATCTCTAACTTCAACAAAGTAATCTTAAATTGAAGTTCCTAAAGGTCTGCACCAGCTAAAAAAATCTGTTCAGCCGCTGTAACTTGGTGCATGCTACATTATATATGAATACAACCACAAAAAGAAATGATTCATTAGAAAGCAGCAGCATCCATACTACCTGCTCTTAACAGTGTATACTTGTCAACATGGAGAACTTTTGTTTTTTGTTTTTTTTTTCCTTCAAGTTGTAAGTTACAAAAGCAATAAATCAGGATGACTATGTATTCAACTCTCCGGTTACATTCACAGGGTAGACACTATACACAATGACAATTGAACATAACTATCAAGCATAAGCAGTTAATTCAAAGTGATACAGATTCTCCTGAACAAAAGCTACTCTTATTAGATATATCAAATAAGACCTTCAGTTATAGAGGTAATGAAGTTCAAATTTTCCCCAAACACATTTCATCTGTCACCAACTCAATCCAAATATCTTATCTAACATTAGGAATCCAAAATGACAAATCTAAGAACCAATAGATTTAGAAACATAGAAAGTCAATAAAATTAACCAAGATCAGCGTAATATTCATGACCAATTAAGACGCTAACAAGAAAGCCACTCCATATACACACCATTCAATTAATATTTCTGTTGGATCCCGAAACTTTCATGTTAAGTGTTTCATACAGATACATTACGAGTCCATCATATCAAGTTTCACTACAAAATCCCTCTCTCTTCAGTTTTTCAAACTAGCACCCGTAATTATTCTTTAGGTCTAATTATTCAATCCTCTAGTTTGTGCCCTACAGTATATTCAAAAGCACAGGAAACCCCCCTATTTTTGGAAAAAAAAAACAAAAAGATGTAAATATACACCGAGCTTAATTAGCATAATAAACTGAACGTATACATTATAAATGTGATACCAATGAAACGTCAAGTATAACTAACATAGATAATTAAATATTTGCAATATTCATTCCATGTGTTAAAATCTAGTACCAGTACTATAGCTAACCCTGTAGAAATTACTAATAATTTCTAAAAGGAATTCTGCCCACAGAAATGTACTGTTCCAATATCTGAAATTTCATAACCTCTTCAGTTCAAGTCTGTCTCTTCAACAGAAAACAATGTAAGAAATTTCTCAATGAATTGTGATGATATAGCTTCCTTACTATTTGTTTAATTTCCTCCAAAATAAAGCAAAACGGTGGAAATTAAAACAATTATATATGGGGGCAGGCTAGATAGGAAGGAAATGGACATATTTTCATGTAATGAAGATAATAATGGGATATATTTTTCGCAATGAATTAACAATGAGAATTTTGGTTTGCTTCAAAATTTCTTTCATCGTGAGCTACATGCAAGAATCCCTAACCCTAGGGGCAGTAAAACCCTTACACCCCATCATCAATTACCAGTGAAATACAAACTTCACGCCCCGATCGAGATCTCTCCTTAACTTATACGAATACGGTATATAAAACAACATGCAACAAAAGAAAAAAAAAAAAGGCTCATCAATTATATTATAACCCGCTACCTGTAGATATAATAACTATCTTGTAATCACTTGAAAAAGAGCCTCTATTTCTTCTTGTTCTGTGTCGTGATGAACTAGAACTTGAACTTGAACTTCACTTCTGTGATTACCTGGATTATCCTCTTCAAGAGCTCAATAAGATGAGATTGACTCCATAATTTTGCAAAGTTGCACCTGAATCTAGCAAACTTTCTTCTTCAAAGCAGTAGAAAATAGATCCATACATGTATATATGCTAGATTACCGCAACCAACTCGGAGAACTTCTAGAAGTTGCGTGCAATCCCGTTGACAAACAATCATGTAGAAAAGAAAGGATCAAACAAGAAAGGATCAGCATAATCCCAAGGACAAGTTGATGGGTACTCCTCATCGTTTATCAGCGGCCACATGGACGGGGATCCCGGCCCGACTGAGATATTCGGATCTGGAGCCGCTGGTGCAAGTACGGCTTGAGTTGAGAGAGACAAGGTTGAACCCATGGAACCGACAATTGAGTCTAAATCATGGTACAAACAATTTTGATCGTACCGTTGATGATGATTAGGGTTTGCGTAAGAGGACGTTGTCGGGACTGGATCAATAGGGTTAACATTATTCACCCCATCAGATAGTTGATGACGATTCTGAATCTCGTACTGTTGCATCATTTGTTGTCGATTTTGTTCTATGTCAGGGGACAACACGGTCGAACCAACGCTAACAACATTGGGATAACCACCGTAAGGCACAAACCCAGACGAAGATGCCAGCCCCGCCGCCATTGAAGTCTGATTAACCAGCGGAGCTGAGCTAGAGAAAGTGAACCCAAACCCTGACGGACGAGGAAGCAAAGGCCTTAGGTTTTGCTGCTGCTGCGAAGAAGATGACGACCCGCCACGCGAGGAAGAAGACTGTGACGATGAAGAGCTCGAAGGTTGGAGATTGAGTTGTGCCCTGGAGCCGTAAAGAATGATAGCGGCACGGTCATACGCACGCGCCGCGTCCTCCGCCGTGGCAAAAGTTCCAAGCCACTTACGCGTCCGTTTTCGTGGCTCTCGGATCTCAGCAACCCATTTGCCCCAGCTTCTTTGCCGCACTCCTCTGTATCTAAACTTGCCGTTATCTGGTCCACCTTTGCCTCTGCACTTCTTGCCGTTACTACTAGTATTACCATTGCTCTTGTTTGAGCTGTTGGCGCATTTGTTGTCACTGGTCGTATTAGTGGTGTTATCAGTGCTTTTCGTGTCATTTGTGGTGGCGACAGTGGTGATTTCTTGGGGAAGGTGAGGAGTTTTGAGGGCCGAGTCGTCCATTTTTAAGCTTTGTACATGCTTTTAAGAATTTAAGTGAGAGAAAGATGGAGACTGGCCTCGGTTATTGGTGTTGCTGATTACGTACAGGTCGAAATAGAGGAAGATTGTTCAGTGTGTGGGATAATTTTTACTATCATCGTTGTTAATGGTGGACACGGGCGGTGAGGGAGGATTGCTGCGTAGCGAAGGAAGCAGACTGATGAAGACTGAACTTGAGCAGACTGGTTTTGGAATTTGGAATAATTTATTATTTTATTGCACCAAATTTTCAAGGTTTCATATTGGGAAAATCCTATGAACTTTCTGCCTAAAAATGGAAAATACTACGAATCAATATTCTTTCCAATGAGCCATTCTTGTCGCTTCCTTCTTAATTCGCCATTGGTGAATGGTTGTTTCATTAGCAATGGACGAATCATATTATTTATATATTTTTTGCTTAATTTTTGGTGAGTGATATTGTAATTATTTAGGCTTCTGCTCTAATGATGTGGCCTTCACTTTATTTGTCACAAAAAAAATTGAAATAATACTTGAGATAAATGATATCATATATCGATTTGAGGACTGTTAGTAGCTTCTGAACTTGGCAGATACACTCAAACTTATCAATCGGATTTCAACATTTCAACCGTGGTCAATTCACAATTTCATTGTGCAGTTAAAGCAAATTTGGGCATCATTATTATTTTTAGTGATATGTCATAATAGGAAGAGTTTTTAGTTTTCTTTTTAAAAGCGAGAATATTTGCCATAATAATTATACAAGTATTTAAGTTTATCTCATATGGGTTGGTGAAGATCCTGCCTCAAGGCTTAGAAACCAGGATGCTTCTACTTCTCTGGTTGCTCGCCGCCCGTTGTTTTTGGGTTTCTTCCCGAATATATTGCTTCGTTGAGAAGTCAGGAACTGCTGAAGAAAACACTTTGTGAAAGCAAACTTTTAACTGCAAGAACTGTGAATGCAAAACTTCATAAGCAATCCGCTATGAAATTACGGAGCAATTCAGAGACAACTGTGTATTTTCGATCGACGGAGATAAACAATTGGTGCACATCAAGTAGCAAGAGCAAGTTAATTCTTGACCCAAAAAAAAAAAAAAAGATCAGACAACTGTGTTTTTGTTTTACAGGACAGAGTTTTACGACCAACAAGTCAAGATGTCTGAATACTAAGACAACTGCGTCTTAAAGAAATAATACATAGAAGTAGCGGTATGTCTTAAAATAAGAGGCACGTACTCATGTTAGATGGTATGCATAAGATAGCTTTCTCACTAATGTGAACAACTACTACATATGATTCAACTTTGTTTAAGATTAAAAGAGAAATAAAAGGGACAAAAGCAATGATAAAATATTACCCTCAAGTTTTCCTACAGAAGAGTGAAGTCATGTTAAAACAAAAGCTGAAATGCAACATTATTGCAAAATTGCATGCAAAGATGAGGTGTCAGCACGCATGCAAACCACACAAGCATCGTTTACAAAGACAGCCGGCATGTGGTGGTCCGCCACCCGCCACCCAGATCCTCGGTACTCGCAATATTTTTTTAACAAAACCCAGTTGGACCGTTGATTTTGTCTGACGATGCTTGGGTGAATTTTCCTGTCGTTTGTCGTCCCATTTTGGAACGAGCATGTTAGGTGGTGGGGCTTGTAAATTGTAAGGATCAAGGAGGTGTTCCATTCTCAGCCACAAGTCGTTGCTACAAATTTCCTTCGAACCAACAATTTTCTTATTCTAAATTCTAGATTTTTAATTTTCTATTAAAAAAAGAAATACCAGATTGTAGCATAATAACGTGGTGGTAGACAATTACATTTAAAATTACTATAAATATATCTAACATTCAAGACAATTTTTTATGATGGATTGTGGCATGACATAATGATGCGGTATAATTATAAATACTTAATGTACAATTAGAATTGCAGCTTATCTGCCATTTTTCTTTCGTAGACAATGCCTAGCTTTCCACGGCCCGGAAAGCAAATGAAACTCGGGGAGCTTTGCGAATCTTGTCAGGAGCATGGATTCTTCGGTGGGCCTCAATCCAATTCATTAAGCTCTTTGAAAATAATAAACGCAGCCCAAGAATATTGGTTTGCAGAAATTGGTGTCTCCAGTATCCCACGACAGAATCTGCAGGGATTCTGACTCCTCAATTTGTTTAATTTTGTATGCAAAACATTAGTAATTTAATTTTTTTTTTAAAATTTATCGTCTTTAGGCCGAGAAATTAAGATCATAGTATCAGTCTGGAATTGTAAGCATTCAAAATTTCAAAAGGATTGGGACAACAGAGACTCCTGTGGCGTTATCGTTCGTGTAGTCAAATGGCTTTTTCCCAGGAAACGATCAGAGAGCCGGGCGTCGTGGGCATGCATGCAATCTCCTCCAGCTCACGGGCAGCCCGGTTCTGATGTCAATATGCCGCCAATTTATCAGGCGAACAATATGCATTTATTTTTCTTGTTTCTTTTCTCAACCCAAATTAACCGGTGGTTTAAATCTTTGTCGTTTATGTAAACAATACTCTCAGTAGAGACTGCCGGATATCTAAGGAGAATTGACTTGCTTGCAAATCTTGTACGAAGATACACAATACAGGGATGGTAAGTATCAACAACAAGCTATGTCATTATTTTCTAATTATTCTATGAAATCTTGACTTGAATTTCATTCGAGGTCAATATCATAAACACGTGCCTTAAAATTAAATCACACAGGACAAAATAAATGGCCAACATGGGAATTGAAAGTGTTCACTTCATTGGATTTACGAGTGAACGTGTTGGAGGGCTAAATTCCGGTGTTCCTCGCCAGATGTTCATACTTTCCAACCGCGCTTGTAGGGACCGCCAGCGTCACCTTAACTTCATCCGTTTGATTGAAAACGGGCAGAAAAACGCAAAATCTGTCGTAGCAGATGGAACCCACGTGAATTGGCTTTACCATCCCCAAGTCAACCTTGTCTAAACCTAGCCTTGACCATTGTGAAACTACCAATGCCCCAACCGAGTCGGGACACGCACTTGACTGACTCACCGAGTCTGCCACAGATTTCCCAAACTCGTCATCCACTCTCTCTTTCGCTCTTTTTACCAACATTGACGCATACCCTAAACCACCTTCTCTGTCAAATCTTTAACGCTTGTTTGTGCACAGGCCGAGTACGAGCGCGTTGCCGTAGTAACCACTGGGTAAACTCGGGTTAACTCGGTTACGGATATTAATGTTGAATAGAAGCTTCCAGGTTTGGTTTGGTGGCATATTTAGTGATCTAGCCCAGCTTCTCCATACCTGAGCCGAGAGAACTTCCAATGACGTCTAAGCTAACTCATATGCTCGACACGTCGATAAAGCGAGTTTCTTTGGCTCGTTTAAACATCTTTTATCAAAGGTTATTGAAGTAGGAGCAAACCTTTCATTGGAGAAACGAGAAATGAACCCACAGAGGTCAGGAACTCTCTCGAATTCTGGATGACTCAGCGAATTCACACGACTATGTTTTATTGGCAATGGATTCAGTAAGTGGCCTATCCCAGACGGATTTGGTCTTAAAATCAGGGAGTTGAAGTTGTTGGTGAAAACTTGTGGATAACTCGGCGAACAAATTGAGAAAGTCAGCACTCCCGGCGGCGTCGCAAACACAGTGGTTGACACCAACAACGACCGTTGCCGCTCCATCTTTTAGCCAAGTCAGCTGGACGACAAGAGGTGGGTCCCCTTTAAGAACATCTGCCACGTGTGACGACAACAGTTTACTCCACTGAGTAACGTCTTTCGGTGCTCCCTCAAACTCGTCGATCATATGATCAGAAAAGGCTTCAATGAAGACCGCCCCTTGTGCTCGACAGACAACTTCCAAACACGAGCCATCTTATTTAGCCCGGACTCGACCGGCTAGCGGATAATACGGAACCAACGCTCGAGCCAACGCACTCCTAACAGGAGCGACTGTGGCAACTGGGTCCAAACCAGGCCGAGCCCTGAAGACAAAGAGATACTCAATGGTAAAACGTTAAAAAAAGCTGAGAATCAATTGCTGAAAGAGACAAAACCCTAGTTGGGGTTGGTTCAGCTGGGGAAATGACAGTAGCTTCCTTGACGTGCACAGAATTCGCCATGTTTCTGTTTCTAATTAGGCTTTGTTTGTGAGATCTTCTGACGGCGGATTTATATCGAGAAGGCAAGCACAGATTTGGTCCACAAGTTCGGTGACCAAGTTTGGTGCGCAAGTTTGGTGCCTAAGTTTGCTTATATAAATAAGCAAAGCCATGTGTATCTTTTCTCTGTCTGTGAAAAACTAGTATCAAAACAAACGTTAACGGCTTGGCTTTGTTTTCTGTCTGTTCGGCCTAAAGATAAAATTAAAAGATTTCTCTATCTCTATCCAAAATCATGAAGCTGATCAAATTTATCTGTCATAATTGTGAGATTTCCATGGCCTATAAAAAATTGATGGACGTGGGGTGCTCATCCCTGTCTGGCCGAATTGCTAAGTTAATGTGCGCAGTATGTTACTTAAATGAATCTATTGGTGTCATGATGTGATGTTTCTGGGCAGGATATGTGCAAAACAGTAAGTTGTTTTGTGAAGATCAAGATGGGGGGAACCTTTTGAGCTGGCGACTCAGCCATTTGATGAATTACCTTTGGTTTTTTCGGACATTTGTGGACCCAATATATAACATCATAGATTTGGAACGATGTTTTAACAAGATGCACACAGCTTTGTTTATATATATAAGATAATATGCCATGTGAAAAGAGATGATATGTCTACAAATATTGGTGATGTGTAAAGACCCTTAATTATTTTTAAGATGACGAGAACCACTATATTTCGGTTCATATAATCGATATTTTCTGAAAAAAGAATAATAATTAACTAACTAGTTAATAATATATCAATGCTTTGACATCTATTATTTAATTTAAGCTTGTCAAAGAGGAAAGCAGTGAGAATTTGTGTCATGTATATATTACAATGTAAAAATCAGACTTTAACTACGTTACATTTTAATATATTTTATATTTACAAATTTTGTTATTTATAATTTAAAAAAATTTATATAAAAATTTAAAATAAAAAATAAAATATTAAAATTTTGACTCTGTTTTAAATTTTTATATAAATTATTTTATATTATATATAATAAAAATTTTTACATATAAAATACATTGGAACATAACATAAATGATTCCATAGCAATTGTATTGTAAAGTTAACAAATAACTCTCTTTGCCGCTAAGAATGAAAGTCCAGAAACAGTTGTAGCTGTCGGAACATGGACCCATTTGAATCAAATGGTGATCGCAATGTCTGCTTACAGCAACTAGATTTTCCTTTACATATAAACAATATAACTTTTGGAAATTCAATGTGCCAGGTACCTATTGGATTCCTAGAGATAAGACTGCAACGATGATATTTTCTTATATATTGTGTCTTGTCCGACTGATCGAAAGCTCCCTCTGTCATTTTCCCTTTCCACCTCTTGTCCCATCTACAAATACCCGAATACTTAGATAAATCCATAAATGAAAAATACTCTGCTAAATACGATGATAATCATATGATCACGTTTTTAATCAGTTATTAATCAATGTGTAAACAAGTGTAAATGATCAATTTCTCGAATTATTATTAATAAAATTAATCATAATACAGTAATATAAATTGTCACTGTAATTATAATCTTTTGAGGTCATTCTGTATTGTTGTATTATTTAATTAGTTCTTTTTCATTTTCTCTGGCTTCTTCTTCTTCTTCTTCTTCTTCTTCTTCTTGTTATTACTATTATTATTGTTCTTGTCGTTGTTGTTACAAGTAAACATCGATTAGATTCGAATATATACACATACACACGCAATTATATATGAATATTTTTCTTCAGCCGAAGTAATTAAGCATGCAGATTATAACTAGGAGCCCTGGTGGATTCTCCTTCAGATACACGAATGTGGCTGGATTTATTTTGCATGGTTGACTCAATTATATTGGTTTTCGGAGAACATATTGTCTTGTAGGGACAAAGAAAGTCGTATCCTAGTTTATTTCCTGAGACAAGTAGCTACGTTATTGAATTTGTCCTTCCCTCTGTGCTGAGAACGATGGGAGCCCTTAAGTTTTTCTCTTTAATAATGTAGTCCTGTAGATATGGACTACATTAGTAAAGTTAGGGGATATATGTATAAGATGTCAACTCATTATTCAAGTGCATATTTCGCAGAACATGAATTTTATTTATGAACAATGGAATTGAGGGGGAAAAGGGTTCAGAATATATTCAGTGAATGCATATAGCAGGCTGGCTTTTGCATTAATCATTCAAATTCTCACAATTTCTTATGCAGATTTCTTTCTCTGTAATCCATATACTGGGGCACCTGCTCATTAATTTTGCCCACCAAATGGAATATGAATGTGCATGCATGAAGGGTATTCTGTGCCGAAAATACTAAACAACTAGCAGAATAATTCGAGAAAGCCGACGATTTGTTGATCTACTGTCTGCCATCCGTAGACTTGGCTCAAGATTCACTCCTAATCAATCAAGATTAGACTCAAAAAACAACAAAAAGAAAAAGCAGCATTGCATGCAATATACCTTGCTACCTTCCTGTGTCCTCCAGAGTGCAGCTGCCAGAGAAATATAGACGGATATCTACAAGAGATCGTAGGCATGAAATTTTTTTTTTTTCTGGGCTAGCTATTGCATGGTAATGACCGTGACTGACAACATAACTACAGATTGGTTCTCTTGTCAAATCCTCACCCCTATCACCGCCCTATTAACTGCTCTTTGCATACACTTGGGGGAGAGAGAATTTCTTTCTTTCAAACTTCCTTTTGACATTAATCGATGAAACTAGAACAAGGATCAAAAACAGGCCAAACTGGGCCCAATGTGGGGACCAATCCACGTTGCATATTAGTGGACGTGGAAAGGAAACACAAAAGCGATCTCAAGCTAGCTTCAATCCATCGTCCTTTATCCAGTTAATAACACCCCAGCCCCAATTTCTTAAATAACAATATAATAGTAATTATCTAGGAGCTATCTAATTAAGAAAATGTGAGAAGATAGACACTTGGGTGGTATTAGTCCTCTCGTTTTGAAATGATGGGTAAGCATGTGCGCATGCTTGCGCTTATTGATTGCCTTCTTGCTCTTTCCTGTATTCTTATCTGCTGTCTGCCTTTTTGTCCAGCTGGGTTCGCGATTACAAACCTATCACGTCTTTTCAAACAAAAAGCAGAACAATACATACACAGAGAGAGGACAAGATGCACCTTAAGGATTGTAATTGAGACTTAGTGTGGGGTTTTGCCTTTTTTTTTTTTGGTCGAATATTAGTTCTGATTGACTTTTTTCAATTAATTAATTAATTACTGCTAAAGGTACTCCACTACTCCTGGATTTTTGTAACAATGTGGGATTTTTTTCATTTTTTTTTTGTCAGAATGAAAACCTGGAAAAGTGCTTTTAACTTGAGCCCTCATTCACTTAATCACTACTTCCAAATATTAGAACTGAAATGGATCTTGATGGCCACGTCCCTGCAAGTTCTGGTGGCATGTGAATCAAACTGTAGCTAATTATAAGCCACATACACTATAGGCTGAGCTTCTCGGAACGATTCTTGTACATTTAACGTGAATTGGATCCTTTGGCAGGAATTAGGTTCATAGGAATCTGTGACTGTTAATGGTTTGTAAGTTTTGTCCCAGGACAGCACCTTCATGTTTATCTGCTTAAATCATATGGTTCCCTCCTGCCCACCAAATGCAGATCTCAACTTTATTACGTAAAATCTTAAAATATTTTGCAATCGTCATGGCCATGCAATAGATTTTCCGAAAGCATTTTGATAATACAAAATATACTTTAATAATGACCTTTACGCAAACGAACAAGAAAATAAAACCAGATTATTATCTGCACTGCTGCATATTTTACAGTCACCAGAATCTCAATTGATGGGCCTGAGGGTAAAGTTCAGCATTCCAGTTGAAATGGGCCTCAAGTATGGAGCGAGGCTACCTGCTCACGCCCTTTCATGAAAGTAAGCGTATTGAGTAATAGGAAGGGGTGCATTTTAGGTTCATTCCCGACGTATAAACCCTAATGTCAATCCTCTAAACCACGTGTTCTCTCAACGTTTCTGTTAAACCCCAGACGAAATGTCACTTCTCCGGAAACTCCCGAACAAATCTCTTATTCCTCAATATATCCTCACCACTCGCTTTTTGGCCACCGCAAACGATTTCCCGGACGAGCCCACCAGCGCTTATTACGACGATCTCGTTAACGCAGCAGGCATCGAAGGAGACCTCGAAACTGTGCGCTACCTCCTCAACAAACGCGTGCGAGATTGTTGTTCCAACACCGCCAACACGTTCAAGTTTATCACCAACACAGAGTCTTCCTTATCAATCATCGGCGATCTTTACAAAACCCTGGCTCGTCTTGACAATGGTTTTACTCGTAAAAGCGCGCACGATTCACTCATTGCTCATCTCTGTAAATTAAGAAAGATCGATGAGGCGTTGCGCGTGGTGGATATAATGGCGGAAGGAGAGTTTGGTTTGAACGCGTATACTTTTCACCCGATATTGAGCGCGTTGACGAGGGGAAAAAAGATGGAGGACGCGTGGCGGTTAATTGAGTTGATGAAAGAAGTTAAAGTTTCGCCTGATATAACGGCGTACAATTATCTCTTGACTGCATACTGCTTTAATGGAAATCTAACGGCTGCGAGCGATGTTCTTAAAAAAATCGAGGAAGACGGATTGGGAGCTGACGCGCGTACGTACGATGCACTGGTCCTAGGCGCGTGCAGATCGGGAAAGGTGGAAGAAGCTTTCGTGTTGTTGAGGAGGATGGTGGATGATGGACTGTCTGGATTGTATTCTACATTTGCGCACGTTAACAATGCGTTGTTGAAGCTTGGCTATTATGCGCAGGCGGTGAAGTTCGCGATGGTTTGTGGAGGGAGCGATATAAAGTTGGGCACGGAGCTTTTCGGGTCACTAGCTAGCAAGCTTATTGCCTCTGGACGGGGTGACGAAGCGAAGTTCATTTTGAAGGAAATGACTGAAAGGGGTCTGAAAATGGGAAGTAAACTGAGGGATTATTATGAAATCAATGTCTAAAATTAAGAAAATAAATAGATAACGTCATTGTGATGAATAATATATTATAAAATATATTCTTTTACATGTAGAATTTAATTTTTTATTCTCACCCAATTTGATTGGGATGTAATAATGTCAAATTACTAGTTGGTGAGTATCTAATTGAAAGAACTTAAAAACTAAGGGCCTTAGATGACAAAAACCCCAGAAAATTTTTGGCTTTGTCAGCTGAAAAGAAATATATTTTTCGCAGTAAATTTATATTCACGGTCGTTAGCGAAGCAAAGGAAACAAAATAGTCCAAGGGCTGGCTTGAATTCGTTTTGTTCAACCTCGCAACGGTTGCTGGCGTCAACGGCGATCCCAATGCACAGCGATCTCTTCTCCAACCGCTTTCACTTCCAAAATAAGGCCTTCCTTCCCTCCTTTTTTGTTAATCGTAATACGTTAACGTGGTAATTGAAACGCCTGTAACCAAAAGCACTTTCATAAAATCACACGGAGTGGACAGTTTTGGTTCCTTAAGGAGAACAAAAGCTTTTATGTTCTGAAACAGGGCTTCTTTTCATGGATACTTACGCCCAGAATTCAAGATATACTATCAACAAGGCCATTTTGCAACCTTGTCAGTGAACTAAAATCAACAGAATGAGGAAGAGTCGAGTGTGAGAGAGGAAGAGAGATGAAGCATATACTTCCATTTCTTGAACTCTTACACTGCTTTTATAATTAAATTACAGCGGTAACTGTAAGAAGAAAAAACAATGATACATCAGTGGTAGCCGTGGTCTTAAAGGGATTTTACAACACTTTAACTCAAGTATTATTGTGTAAACGCCTAGTTGAATAAGGTTAAACTTATGTTCAACCAATCAGAACTAAACTTTGACATAACCATGGTAACCTATGAGTACTTCCGTGAACCATAATTCACAGAAAGCAAGATGAGGATCTGCAAGTATTTTACGACTCTATCAATTCCAGCACAATATGGGAGCCGCTTAACTTGTAGTTCCAGTACCAGCTCCCCGTATCCATCATATTCTGGTCAATGGGGTCCAACCGGGCAGCTAAACCTGAACTCCGAATTGAAATGTTGAATGAGTTAATGATTACGTGCTAATCAGCATATGCAAGCAAGAGAGTAATGGATGCATTAGTACTAGTACAGAGGTCAATGCATTTGATGTAAGAGGCATATCATTCATCAACGATTATCCACAGAGAACAACCTTCGTACCCCATGTGTGCAGTGCACTCACAATGTCTGATGTCATTGGTTGTCCAAATGTTTATCAAGATGAAACCACAGGAATGCATTTCTTTTCATTTGAGCCCAATGTAACTATGCATTCTATTGAACGTCCACTTTGATAATGAAAATGCATATTCCCCCAGAGAATGATTGGTGTGCACAGTTTCAAGTTTAAGGATAATAATATTAAAAGAAAGTCAATTTTATTCAGATGTTTGATGATTCAACAGAAAAAGAAGTCTATTAGTTGACGAATATAGTTGATGCAGGATAATAACATTAAAACCTGAATTTCCAGATGTAATCTTCAATTTGTGGCCATCTGGTACTTCAAAAACATTATTACCCTGCATCAGGCAAAAAAGCAGCAGATAAAGCTCCCCGGTACAAAATATTTGGCAAGGCATGCTGCATAAAACCAGTTAAAAAAAACAATTAAGAAGTATCAGGAGCCAAGTAACTTTCTTGGTTGACCACATTCCCTCGTGCAAAAACACTAATTTCATGGATGATTAAGGACTTGTTGCCATTGGTTGTATATACGAGTCTCTGAATTATTAATTTCATTTCTCATAACACAAAAGTAATTCCATTAGGTCCTCTTGGTGGATGTCTTACTCCCTGGCATGTGATGAACTGCATAAGTTACATTCTGTGCATTTTGAAAGACTGAGTAGTCCTATGCTGTATATTTGCACTGATTTCACGTTAATCTAACCTTTAGAGTAACATCACTAGCCTCAAATTCAGCATTTCCGTGCAGTATGACCTTGAACGCCTCAAACCGCTGCACATCATGCTTCCAGTATGTGTTGTCTCCACTACTCCAGTCAATTCCTTCATTCAGTACTTTGACATTGTGTAGTTTACATCTTCCACACCTGGATAATAAATTCACCCTTGAAGCCAAAAACAAATAGCCTATCATAGAAAATTCAAACAGAGTAAACCAAATAACTTACCTGTGCCCATACTGTAATATTGGTTCACCATTCTCATCAATCCTTGTTGAGCCCATAACATTTTCAGCCACAATGATAAGGCTGCCATCAAGCTGGAAAAGAGAAAGCAGATTAGCAAAAGTACAACTATCTGTCATCACTCAATTGAACAATTTAGCAGAATATTATAACCTGAACATTCTTCCACAAAAACTCTGCAACCTCTATTTGTAACTCTGACCCCTTGGAAATGGAACCTCCATTAAACTGAGACAGTGAAGAAAATGGTATTACACAGGAACCAGTGGCTCAATTATAATCACCACAATCATTATGTCTAAAGATAGACACAAAGATCAGGGAACATTTCTCAACAGAGAACATTTACATGGAGCTTACAAATATAACAGCAAAATCTTTGTATAAAGGGAGACTAAAAGGTTTAAATAGCATTCACTATGCAAAGTCCAAGAAAGCGTAATGCTTGGTTATGAAACAGCCACAATAAACTTACCTTCTGTCTTGTGACCTCCCAAAGGGGGCCAAGGGCAGGATGGAGAAAGATAAGATATGGAGGTCCAGAATCAACGTATTTGTCATTACCTTCAATCTGGAAAATATGAAAGAGAACATTATCATTTCACATAGCTTCTAAAACAATTTCACTGGCAACCAACCAGCTGCCATCAACTCTTTTATTTTTTTAACAAGCATGAAGTGACATCCACCTCAATTCAGATGGGATATATTTGTGCACTAATTTGAGGTGCTTCTACAAAATATACCTCAGTTAGTTCAATACTGCATGGGCTGAGAAGATCATAGGCATTCCGCAAGATATCCAACAATGAACCTTCAGGAGTCTACAGAAGAGTCAAATTACAAAATTTCAAGGAAGAAAATCAAAACCAGATCTGGTGGCCTCTATGTTACAAACTACAAGATTCAAATTTCTTCATTCCAATTGATCTCATAAACAGCACTTTCAAACATTTGAGCACTACAAGGTTATGATCACAGCTAATGTGCCTGGGAAAACTTAAGAATGACCTTAAAGACTATAAGATAAGAACTGGTTCACGTTCAAAATACTGCAACTTCCAAGACTGACAATTATACTGCAATCCATGAAAAAAGACAACAAAAACATGGTAGGAAATAATACGAACATAACAAAAATCAGAAAACAGTTACCTGGTGTAAAGACATGTCAGCATGTTTTCTCTTCTTCTTAGCAGATGACGTTACCTTCCTTCTTTCATTGTAAACCATAAAGGTATCTAGTTCATCTTTGGACATAAACATCCAAGATGGACTAGTTTAGTAAAACAAGAGCACAAAATCAATAAGACAATTGAAATACTCCAGGTGAAAAACCAGTATTACCGTCTACATCCTTGTAACATCTAGATGAGTATGTATTTAAAAAATTGTCCGCAATATTTTGCATTGTGCACTCCAGCCTTCCACCAAGGACACTGCAAGTGAGAAGTTATAAGCACTTTCTATAACATACCGCTGCAAACTGAAATAGCTATATTTAATTTCCCAAATAGAATGGCATTTAAAAGAGAAGTTAATGGCATATTGACCTTTATGTTAAAAAAATCACTGAACCTAAATTTGTAATTTACATTTCATTCAAATTAATAGGGTTATAATGTTCCCAATCTTGACAGGGCAGTTAAATCATATCAAATTCTGCAGGATGCACATTTCTTAGTAAATTTGACAAGGAAAACAACACACAGCTACATAAACAAATAGAAAGGGGAAAAAAAAAGCACTCAAAGTTGGAAAACAATGAATGTACCTGTGACAGTCTCCAAAATGATCCACATATACAATTGGCTTCTTTATATTTAGCACCATTCCTGGTAAGCTTTTTTCACTCTTACTTGAACCAACTGATTCGGCAGAAGACAAATCCACATATAGAATATTTGTATTGGCAGGGAACTCTGCTTGCAAGCTTAAACATGACAAACAAAGTTGATGCGGATCATTTTCTAAAACCTTGAGCATAAGAAACGAAAATAAAGGAAGCTCAAAAATATTAGATCTAACCATCAGCACCTGTCGATACTAAATGTAAAAAATAATAAAACAACAAAAGAAAAGCTAATCCATGATCCAAAACAGCATAAAACCCACAAAAGATGAACTTCTTTGTGATATAAATGCATATACTAACACATGTAAACCCATTAACATTGAAAAGAGTTTGAATCCTAAGAGCATTTAGATGTTCCATGTTACAGAACTTAAAATTATGTTACTTTACAATTTAGAACATGCAGCAACCGACATACAAAAGGAAAGCACATTTAGTCATGTATATAATTTACAGCATGCAAAGGATCAAACCACATCATATAAAGTACATCCAACACTGCAAGTAAGAAATGACAGCATACCTATTAGAAGAAAATGGTCCACGCATGATCCCAAACTTATCAAACTCAGTGTATTCAATGCATGACAAACCATATGCCCACTTCCCGTCAAGATTCTTCTCAATTAGAACATTTATTCCTTCTGTAGCCCCTGAGCTCCTCTTGCATGATGCAAACCCCAGTTTCTGTGACATG
This sequence comes from Swietenia macrophylla, assembly GCA_032401905.1. Taxonomy (NCBI): domain Eukaryota; kingdom Viridiplantae; phylum Streptophyta; class Magnoliopsida; order Sapindales; family Meliaceae; genus Swietenia; species Swietenia macrophylla. Next base: position 7,315,930 of record CP135569.1, on the reverse strand, counting down.
TCCAATAAGTACTGACAATTCAAGCTATATAAAGATCTGAGTCTTCATTTTCTCATTTATTTTCTGGCTCACTATTCCTTAAGACCAGTAAGAATTTTCCCGGACACGGACATGGCCAGAGAGAGGGGTTTGATAATCAGACCACCAAATGTAAACATACCTTTCCGTGGTGTAAACCAATTCCCGCCAATGACAAGAGGGTCAAATCTGTCGCAGCCACAACATTACTGCATAACCACAAGTCTATGTGAAGTCCAAAGATTGGCAATTCATGAAAATTGAAAAGAATTGCAAGATACTAGATATAGCTAACCTGACTTGTCGGACAGTTGCACCTTTTCTTTGATGGTCACGGAACCACTTGAAGATACCTTTGTCATAAGCTAGTTTCCATATAGCACCATGACCACCAGGCTTGCATACAGGAGCAAATGGTCCCATGACCAGCCACTGACCATCTTCTGCACTGACAGCAGGAACCAGAGGCTGGCAATTCAAAAGTCATATTTGTTAAACAGACAATATTATCCATTAGACAGACCAAAGAACATTAATTTTAAGGGAAACCATTTTAAAGAAATCCTCATAAATTTTCAACTTAGAACCTGTTCAAAAAGTTGGAAACTTGATTGACCCCTTCCAAACCATTCAAGTCTTTCACAAAGAGAAGTGATGCGTTCATGGTTGTTCTTCGCTGAACTTGTCATGATTGCAACAGGTGTGATACATTGTTTTCCATTAAGCTTAAAGTACAAAAACTCTCTAGCCTTGCAATTGTGAAATAGAGTGTAATCAGTAAAAACACACTTATTCTGTTGCCATCCATAACTAACTTCTTATTTTATATTTTTTTTCCCGTTTGTGAAGCATCAATGGCGTAAAAAGAGCATTCCCAGGTCTGACCAACAGAGATTGCATACCTGAAGATCTCTTATAAGACCTTCCAATAAAGTCCGTCCACAATATGGAAGCATTGCAGCAGGAAGACATTCACCCGTGTCAGGATCAACCAGACCAAGTCTGTCTGCAGAACCTCCCAGAGGGTAAATTTCGCCCAGCTCTGGCAGACCCTAAGAGAAATAAGATCTTATTATTCAAGAAACACATAAGATATCATTTATGTTAACATCACAAAAAAAATGGAGCCACAAACCTCAATTCCCCATAGAGCTGCTTGAGACGCGTACTCTGTACTTTCAGAAAGATCAAGTCCACCAGGAACATGAATTTCAAAAAACTGGCATTCCATTGATTCATGTATGTGCTGGGATCGCTTTGTAGTCTGCTTTTCAAATTTTGATTGGGCAAGAAGCTCCAGCACCGCCACCTGATATCTGTAGTATGTCATTTACATTGCCAAGGAAAATTCAAATGGTTTAACATCCAAAATATATCTTTTGAAATAACAAAAACATAAATATTTCGTTCCACATTTCAAAAATTAAAGGTAAGTTATAAAAAAAAATGCTAATCTCCTTGTGATTTTGCCAATCATCAAGTTACTGCTTCATAATTCAAGTTGCATTACTAATAACTTACCCAATAATACCACCAATGCAATCATAGAACTGGTCAATCTCTGCCAAATTCTTCAATAACTTATTCAAATCTTTAACTTGCTCATTCTCCAAAATGACATCACTTCTATTCGCCGTAGCTTCACCATTACTACCATTAAAGTCCCATCTCTCGATCACCCCCACCAATGCATAAAGCGCGCTCCTAATGTCACTCCTCGCTTCGCTCTCTACAAACCTAGTCCCGAGATTCAGCACGTGCTCTTGGCCAGCAGCAAGTACACACTTAATCAAAAACAAATGGTAACTGTCCAAATTTAGCGAACCTAAAGCTCTAGCCAAGTAGTTATTGTGATTGCTGAAAACGTTTTTTACACGAGAATCGGCATCGAGAACTGCGAGTTTCTGCTCGAGTGATTTCGAACCGGAGAGTTTCGAGCGAAGTTTTTTAAGGCGGGAGATTTCCTGGTGGAAATTAAAGTCAGGTGCAGGTGGCGCATACTCTACAGGCGCGGTGGAAACGCGCGTGATGGGGGAATATGATTGTTGTGACGATGAGCTTGAAGTAGAGAAAGAAAACGATAGTAGAGGTTGTCTTTTGAAGTGGAGAGAGTGAAGAGAATGAAACGGTGTAGTTTTGGAAGTGAAGGAGAAGAGCAAACGATGCTGGAGGTTATTGTTCTGGTGAAGAATTGAAGTTGTGGACGACATTGTTGAGAGAGAGAGAGAGAGAGACGGAGACCTTCCTATTGAAGACGGCAGAGGACTTATGAGGGAAAATTTAAAATAAATAAAAATTTTAAAAAAAAAATAGAAGAAGAGGAGGGATAAGACGAGATGCTGGAAGGATATACCGAGGAACAGAAGAGACAGAAAGGACACGAGACGGAAGAGGGAGATTTTCCTTTCAATGTCAAAAACTGTGCCTATTTCTTTTTTTGTGTTGCAACTTCGACTTTGGGACAACCTGATCTGCAGTGTTGGCTTGGGACTTGCGATTGGTTGGTCGAGTACAATGTTGCTGACTTGGAGTGCTGCTGGGGACCGGGGCTGGAAGTACTAAAACAGTAAAATCTTTTGGGACAAGTCTACGTGGACACTGGGCCTGGTTTACCTGGGCCACTATAATTGGGAGATCAAGATTAATCAAGAAAGACAGAGAAGTGGCACCCGAAATGGGCCAGATCCCGCGATATGATCTATCTTGGCGCCTGTTTCTGGACAGGAATCCGAGGAAATCTCTCTCAAATTTTGGCGTAAACATTCAGGTACTCTCTGTAATAAAATCAAGGTGGAACAGTCCCACCACTTCGATGCACAATGAGCCTCATTTTCAACCTGTAAGTCCTTAGATAAAGAGAGAAAAGTCTTTTCCTTTTTACTTTAAAAAATTATTAAAAAAAAAGAAACTAACGTTAGATTTGGGATCAAATGTACTGTTTCTTGTTATGCTCTAAGAAACCTTCTTTGCGATCACAATCACATGACAATCAACAATAATCAAGGGTTGGTTTTTTGATGAATCAGCACATTGAGTGCATTAACCCTGTCGACAGTTTAATAAACAAAAACCCACCACCTTCACTGTCTCAGATGATCACTTGCTGGACTTCTGCATTTTAAGTTTCAAGATTCACTGGCAATTGTTCTTGCAGTTTAAGTTTGAAACAGTAATTGTTCTAGTTTCTGTCCAAATTCGTCATCACCACCTTGCTCATCACACTGAAGTTGTTGCGGTTTTTGTTCTGCTTCAGCAGGCTGCTGGTTCAGTCTTGTTTGTTGATAAAACACTTCTCTTAGGACAATCCAGTTATCAGCAACCTTCTCTGCTATGTCCCCCATCAATTCCTTATCATCTGCTATATGCTTTACATCTGGACATCCAGCTCCTCGCTGGGCTCTTTATCAAGAAAAAAACTGAAATATACAAGGATAATGTGAAATAATTGACAAAACCTTAAACGAAACAGTAATAGAGTAGTTAGAGCAGTTGTTCATTCAGAAACACTAATACAATTAGCAAAGTTATTCTATTAGTCATTTCGTAACTGCTAACAAGGACATGAAAGAGAGAGAAGCATACCTTCAATGGTTTGTTTCTTGGCCTCTGCATATTCGGCTGACATTTTCTTGACCACATTGAGATCGACTTCCATACCCTAGTTTAAACAGTGACAAGAATGGATCGGTCTTAGTTTTAAGTCAGGGTACATACAAAATGTTTTCCCAAGAGTGCCATAGGCTTTTCATCTCATTAAAAATTATTTAACTTAACCAAATCCGTGCGGAGAAGGTGCTCAGTTCGAGTGCTAGCAAATAACCTGCAAGTCAATGAGGAAGCTAACCATAAAGAGCTGATACTGTCTAATTATGAATAACACATTAAGAAGATTTTAACAAATTAAAGTTATTGTTTTGACACATACTTCTCGCATGCAACTTGCACAGGAGCATTTTGGGAAGACCGTAAGCTTCGTTAGGTCCACGAATCCAAATAGAAAAATGTTATTTTCTAGCATCCTTTTCACTAAAGAGGGTACAACTCTTACACCCTTATCTTTCGCCTCAACAACAAGGTATTTCAGCTTCTTCAGCTTTCCTGTCAGTCGAGAGTCGGAAACAGAACTAAGAGAAAAAGAAAACGAGCGAAGTGTGCCCTAATCATCGTATCTAATTATATCCCTCTATCCCTGCAATCATTCAGTATCATTTGGCACCTATTATTTAGGTAGTATGGGACTGAGTTGCCTTCGATCTTAGCGCAATATACGATAATTTCACATTAACTTGGAAAAAAAAAAAAAAAAGCCATGGGAAGGGCGTTATCTACCTTCATTATTAAAAGGTCTGGTAAGATCAAAAGACATCTAAACCAGTAGCATCTGCAGCTTTATAAAACTTGTTATTATCCGGGAACAAAATACAAAGTAAGAGAACCAAGAAGCATAAGTTCCGTTAAGAATAGGGTAAATTTTGTGGGAAAACTGCTTCGTGGATTACAGTGCCCAGTTGACAGAATGCATGTCTTCAAACAATTTCTTTGTTATGCGATGACTTCTTATTGAAGATCACTTTTTCACTTCTATGCGCTTCATTTTGCAGCAATTCACTCTATTCAATTCTATCACATTCAGAATATTATAAAAAATTTGAAATCTTCCTTTTCGAACATAAATTGCAAATTTTTCTTTAGAGAATGGCAAGACAACACCATGTCTTAGAACTAAACGACTCAATACGATTATTACTAAACGAAACGCCTTAACTTTAAAGATAAAAGCGATTTTTATTTTCAAAATGATAATTTTCTTTAACGGTGATTAGTTTCATAACCAATGAAGTTTTATATAAAATAGTGTTATCACTTTAGTATTATTGACGTAATAAATTTATTTAATTAATAAAATAAAAAATATATTTATTAATAATATATGAATAAAATTAATAAAAAAATTTATTATTTAATTAATATAATAAAAAAATTTATTAAATTTTTTATTTATTTTTTTTACTTATCACTAATAAATATATTTTTTTTATTTTATTAATTAAATAACCTCGTTACTTTAACAATATTAATTTGATGAGATCATCCTATTTATTTTATAAACAAATTGTTGGTTTTAGCTTTTTAGTTTTTGGGGCTATTTTTCTTAAATCCAAATTAAGTGGTTATCTCTGCAAATCACCCTTTTGCATTGCGTAAAGGGAGAGATGGGTTTGGACTGAACGAGAGAAATTGTTTAGGCCTAAGAAAGAAGAGCACCAATTTGGGCCTTTGGGCATGATCCAATTTTCTTAGATCCATTATCTCAAACTACATCATAATTAAAAAAAAAAAAAATTAAGTGGAATGATTTATCAATAATAAAATTATTTACTTAATAAAATAAAAAAATTTATTTATTAATAATAAATTAAAAAATTTTAAAAATTATTATTTAATTAGTGTCGTGAGAGAATTTTTTTAATTTTTTTATTTACCACTAATAAATAAATTTATTTATTTTATTTTTAAATAATTTTATCATATTAAATATATTTTATAGAATTGTTTTATTTAAAACTTTTTATATCAATAAAATATGACTTTTTACGTTGATAGAATAAATCACAGTATGCTTTGCTTTGAGAATATATTTAATTTTCACGTTGTCATTTTTGTAAAACTAAGTCGTTAGGTAAGAATCTAATCAAATATTGATGGCATAAATAAATTTTAATAAATTTTCGCACGTAAAAACTTGAAATTAATAAATTATTGGTTGAGATCATAATATGTTTGATTAAGAGCTTTAACTTAAAGACCATATCAGTAAAATTATTTAACCTTAACACTTCATACATTTATTGGATTGAAGTGATAAGAAGATGCGTATGAATTAGTTAATATTCCATATCATAGTGTTGTTGACATAGCTTACTGGCATCTAGAACCATACAAAATATATTGTATAATTTCAAAGGTGGTCCCATTGGAAGAATTTGATTGAATATGCCATGAGTAGACCTTTAAAACTTTGCAGCAATATGTTCTTCGTCTTCGGATCGTAATCAATAGTCTAGTTGGTTTCAACTTATGGGCATGTTACATATTGACCAAAGAGGAGATGAAGGGTCCTTTTCTGATTCACCAAACAAAGCCTAGCTTATTCTCTTGTTGCTGTAATTTAATCTTCTTAATTTGACCTAGAAAATTGATTGAAAGCTACTAGAAACTCAACAATGCAAGATATACATGCGAGGTAATTACTTTGAGATGTCCGAATTTTTGTATCTTTATTGAAATGATTGAAATATATATATTGAGAATTTGATCATTGTAATAAGGTCATGGTCTTATTTTATAAAGATAAACAATTGTGCATTTATTTTTGAAAGTATAAAACAATAGGGACCAAAATGTTATTATCCATATAATTGCTTCCAAGTCAAAACCATTTACCCTATTTGGCGTTATAAATGGTTAATTTATTGGGATCACTTGTCAAGCTTACGCACCATCTGTGGAAATTTCGATAAACGAATTGGAAATACTGTCAAAGAATATTCATTACACACTTGGATTTCAAAGAGGAGAGAATTCAAGAATTCAAAGTTCTGATGATTGTAATTAATATCATCTATGAACAATGAATATATCGACAAGAGCAAGCAGTGAAGAGTTATCGCACTTGCATGGTCTAAAGTGTTAAGCATGAAACTTTTGACCAATCGTTTCTCTTCGTCCTTTCTCTCTTGTTCTTATATACAAATGTAAACGCAATGCATCTGCTAGGAATTTGTTTCAGAGATTAATGATGATTAGGTATGCAAATTAATGAAATGATCGTGCAATTTCTGTTTATGTTTGCACTTGTTCATAATGAAGCAGTTTGAATTGTTTCATGAAATCCTATGCTTTTACAAGAAGAAATAGACCAAAAGAAAGAGTTTTCTCGATGGAACATTGCGTACATATATATGTATTATGTACGCACATAGTTATGCAATTGTCTATAAAACCTAGCTGTCTTGCAATCACTGTATATGTACAGTAACGTGACTTTTTCAAAAGCTAAGAAAACCCATTAAACTAGAATGCAAATTTGTTAAGAAATCCATGGAAAAGCTGATGTGTGTGTGTGTGTGTGTACCGTCTTATATAAAAAGGCATAGCATTCCTAGTCTCCTCCGAGTTTCTGTTAAATGCATTATGAGCTCTTGAGAGATTGATGCCCAGCGTTCCCAATGCGCATATCTAGTTATGCTAAATCTATTAGTCTATGCATGCTTCAATATTCTGCAAATGAATATTTATATGCCTCTATGTTTATCATGCACAGAAACAAATGAAGAAAACACGAGGAACAAAATGCAGTAGAAATTGTTATTATAATTACGTCTTGTGTACATGACTTTGATCATCAAGCATTGATTGTCGAACATACAAGTACTTCAAGATCTTACTTGGAACATTATTGTCTCATTCATAAAGTCAGATCTAGTGTACTTGCTGCTGTCGTCCTTTCTTGCTTCAGACATTCATATCCTTCCTTCCGTCTGCTAATCTTTGAGGATGAATTAGATGATGACAGAGAAAGAGACAAGCTAGTACCTTCGATTCCATCACCTTCAGATATTTGATCATCGGTATTGTTTGGTTTTATTTTCAGAGATAAATTCAGATCTGTGTTGCTTTCTGAATCCCAAGTCTTCCTTTTCAGCCTGTTTCCCACTTCTTGAGCGATTGGCCAGCTCTTACAACCATGCGAGCTATTGTCGTTCAAGCAATTTATATGTTCTTGTATTTGGGTTTTGGGGATGGGTTCCATTGATGAACTTGGTCTGCTATGGTTTTGCCTGAATCTGTGAAACAATCCAATCTCTTCAAAAGTTTCATTGAAAGAACAACTACTAGCCGTAGTGGAATCAAGATTAAGTGATTTTGTATTTTGGCTTCCAATAAGTTTCTTAGCAATTGAAGCATAAAGACCACGTTTGGCTCTACCAACTACATTATTTTTACCCAAATCAAGACCACATATCTGGTTTCCATGCCGTCTCCAAGTAGCAACACCACCATATCTTGATGAATGAATAAAACAGGTTGTTAGGGTTCTAAATTTTTCAGACAACTTAATTCAGCACTCAAAAAAAGAGCATGAACTTGCGCCTTCTTTTTTCCCCTTTACCTTAAAGTAGATGAAGGCCTTCGATTGAAGTTTTGCATCGTGGGAAGTTGGCAGAAGTTAAATATCTGGCGATCTCCTGCAAAACCGGCGCATCCAAATAAAGGCCCTTGTTCTGTCAAAAGAACGAAACAATCCTTTAAATTAAGAGACGTGTCTATACGTCGCATCTGGAAACAAACCCTAATTTTTACAGTAGTTGTGGATGACAGGAAAAAAAATTTGAATTACCTTGATTAGGGTCATCGAGCTTCTTGTTCCTATACATCTAACATCAAAATAATATATACAAATAGTCAGCAACATCAAATGGAAATAGGAAAATTCTGCAATTTTTCTAGATCAGAGCACCTGAAGATGACTCTTCACATGAGAGATGTTAAGGCCTTTGATGTCCATAAATTGAAGAACCAACTTAGGTGTTGCTCCTGCAGTATTTAAAATGAAGATAAACCATTAAAAAATTCCTCCTTGAAGCAATTATTTCTATATTTGATGATCAGCAAAAAGAGGACACTTACTGTCTTCTCCTCCTAATCTTTCAACTGCGTGAACAAAGCAAAGATGAAGCTCAGGTGTCCAACGCATCCTCGGCGCCCTGGAACGATTATACTGCCTTGTAGATCCAGAAATTGCTGCTGCTGCTTTGTTTTCATCCTTTAGTTCAATCAACCTGTTGCTCGAGCTCTCTCCATTTATTTCCTTGCAAGTTTTGTCCATCTCCTCTCCTTCATCTTTACTACCAGTTTTGTTTGAATTGCTTGTCTTGGAATGTTCAGAACTATCGAGTCTTCTCATGCTTCTAATTAGCTTTCTTCTTTCCAAATAAGTAGCAAGAAACACTATGTAAATAGGAATGGATGGTTATGTGGGCATATATTTACAAATCAATTTAATTCTTTTTTCATTCTTGTCTTACCTCAGACTAGAGAAGACTGTGAGAGTTATATATTGCAGTGTAGAGCTAAACACTGGCAGTACCTAAAGGTACAACACATGGAATCAATTTTAAACCCTAGCCCTTGACAGATGGAGGAAATGCCTCTCTTATTTGTCTATGCATGAGCTACTTTGCATGTATGATACAATGTGTGTATACATGATGTATTTATGTACATAATATGACTACATAACCATCACATAGTGAAACGATACAAGTAATAGAACTTCTGCATTCAACGGAATAAACAGGTAAGACGGTATTAAAAGAAAGTCTAAATACAACCAACGCAATCACATCACTCTTGCATTTATTTAATAAAATTGTGTAAAAATAATAATTTATAAATTGAATAAATTAAAAAAAAAAATCCTAGACTGATAAATAAATCCTGTGGCTCAGAAAGGTTGAACCCTTGTGAATGGATGAAGACATAAAGCATGCATGCACATTTACAAGAGCGAGAAGAATGAATGTGCGTAGCTGCCATAGCTGAGATATTGCCTGCTGTCACTCACAAAACGCGCACACACATTAAAGAAAATTTGGCCTCTGTGTTTCCGTCGAGAATCACGGATCTATCCTTGTCTGTATTTGAACTTTTGACGACTCTTTATCCCCCTTACGTCAAACTCACGTAGAGAAAATCAAACAATTAATTATTATACTTTCTCTTATCGGGGTTCTTTGCTGTCTCAGGTTAAAAAATAGAACTTATGGGCATGCATCGAACAAGTTCGAGCAATCTTCCAATCCTGACCCCACGTTAGGAAAACACGTAAAACATGATGATCTATCAACTCTAAGTATTCAATCAGGATCATGATTGGGATTGGATGGGCCACATAACCTAACAAAAGAAGAATGTAGGAGGAATTTAAGGCCCTCTTTTTTGACGTTAATCATCATCCTCCCCAATTCTGAGTAATTGATGATCCAAAGTATATTATTTAGTCAACAAGTCAATCAGCCTCCTCACTCTCTCTCTCTCTCTCTCTCTCTCTCTCTCTCTCTCTCTGTTCTGTGTGTTTCTCGGGATGTTTTGGAAAATGAATTCGACATTGTCAGAGCATAAGCCCCTGGACATGTGGAGTAAATTACTTATTTATTCTTTTATAATTATTTGCTTAATTTTGTCCCTTGGGTTTTCGAGTTTGTCAAGGGAAGGTCGGGGCTATTGCATGCATGCATGCCCCGTCACGCCCACGGAATGGCCGCCCGTGGCTCTTGCTTACTATATTCTACAAAAGCATTTACAATTTATGAAATCTCAGAAGATAACTGAATCCATGACCATGAACCTAATCAGTTGAAGGACGGCTCTATCACAGCTGTCGAAGTAAGTTATTTGGTTATGCCCGCTAGCATTCTAATTTCATTCACGAGAGTTACAACTTTTGACCTAGGTTGTCATATTTATTAACTTCTTGCGTGAAACACTACATTATTACTCCACCCCACGTGCATTCTCAACAAATTCATGGATTTCACAGGCTGCATTACATTGATTTTTGACACATAGCATGCTACATAACCACGAAATGAAAGGCTTTTTCACTTTCTTGTGGCTCAAAAGCAGTGCTCGCATCACGGGCATCTTGAGAGAAATCACAGCCGTCCAAGAAACGCTCAACTTTGAATTATCTGTCGAAAATTCATCCGTAATTAGTGTTGGCTCAATCACAGCCGTCCAAGAAATGCTCGCTAATTAACTGTCTAGACGTCATTCGTAACCGATCTGGCTCCCATTAAAATGGAGAATAGACAATCCTACGTACAAAACCATTGCGAATTCGAAGAGTAGACAAAAGCTGTGAGGAGAATGCCAAGCGTGTGGGTTGGGATGGGCAGTATGAGTTTGTGACAGAAAGACAAAACTATTGCCCGTGCTTGTGACAGCGACGATCATAAAGAAGTTTGGGCCGACAGATTCCGGCCCCAAGCACAAAACCTGTAAAGTCAATCCTCAACAATACTCCCTCTTGTTATTGATATCATGCTCGAGAATACATGAACCTATTTATGCGGATCTACCCTTCATTTATAAAACCGGCATGTCTGCCTTTTCTTTCACATATTAATTTCATAACCTACTATAACCATCTCTACAACATGATTTATGAAGCCAATAATATGCATGACATCTCCTGGCTATGCCATGAAGTGAATGAAAGAAATTTTAACGATTCTAATAGACAAAGAAATATAAATTTACCACATTTTAATGTCGAATTATTGGTTGTGCTACACAAACTTTACACAAATATCAACTTCCAAAACAATAATTGAGCAAGGTACCGCATCAACACAAACACAAATAAATAACTACACATTGGTGAATAGTAAAAAAGATATAATACAGTCAACATACTATCAATTTCGGGTGATTGAAACAACGACTATTAGTACCATCAAATTTATATTTTAAAAGATTCATTATTCACATATGAAATACCGTGTAGAACCATATGCATGGAGGGGATGGAGTGTTACTAAAATATAAACACGTTTTAATTTCAATGGTATTCATGAATACTTTACAATCGTTTCATGCATGCCCTACAAATGTGACATTTTACCTGTCACTGATATTTGATAGTGTGGAACAAATTTGCATTACATGATAGCAACACAGGCAACTTTAGAAATAGTGATTGTGAATTATAATATTGATTGCACAGAACACAAGCGTACATAGAGAAACAACAAACAGATAAGGTAACATTGTAATCATAAGCCAGCCAATGTTGGTATTGTACTGACATTTAATCTCTCCATTTTCGTTGGGTTAGATCTACTGGACATTTAATCATGCCTCTTCATTAGCTCAACTTTCCAAGGAATGATATAAAATAAAGCAAATCCTATAACCTTTGAATATCATTCAACAATTCGAGAAAAGTAGAGTCAGTTATTTGTTGCATTCCTTGGGTCTATCTCATGCTAGTCACTGCCACTTTAAATTACACCTGTCTTATAATTCTAGCAACCAAACAGTGCAGATGATACAAGTCAACTTTCTTATGTAAATTAATAACCTACTAACTGAAGATGTACTAACAAGCTGTGCTCAACTACAGAGGAAAATAAAATATAAATAAATGAAACGTGTTATTAAGCATTTAGTCATAATAACAACACAAGGAGAAGTATGATTCCCTAGAATAACAGGTTTGGAAACTAGACCATTCAATAGTTATGTCAAACACCATGAAAAAAGGGCCAATACATTTATCCAATACCTGAGATACCACATTATTTCCTTTTATCCTCATGCATCATAAAACACCGCTTCTGGATTTCATGTCTAATTGTAAAATTACATTTAAAAGAAGTAAACAATTGCTGTCTCCACTGTGGTATTCAGGCAAAACCACAACTGTAAAACCGAATGGCTAAAACAATTTTGGAAGAAAAAAAACTCAAATACCTGAAGATGACATGATTACTGTCATGCCAGGACATCAGATTCAATCCAAAAGAGCTTATATTCTATAATGGAGCAGATAAACTAACCTGAACGCCACTTTTTCCATTGTCTTGACTGAACTTTTTCAAAATGTAGCAGTAGTTAACCTAACAACAAAATGAAGCTCGTCAACTTAAAATACATAGCTAAATGGCTACTTTTAAATAAAAGGAGAAAAAGATAAAAAAAATTTTTTGGGAACTTCTTTGTAGGTGGCAATACTGCATATAGCACAATGATCTACAAAACCCAATTGAATCTTTCCCAGTAATGAAGTTCATGTGTTTCATGAAGATTACTTATGACCAATAATCCATATCATAAAAATCCAACATTTACCTTATCAGAGTATAGAAGCAGACTGCGTGGTGAGGGAGTGTGTTAGGCCCTTTTTTTTTAAAATGACTATGTTGGCATTGAATATTCACTTTTAATCATTTTAAACCATGTTAAAGTCATTAAGTTTTTACAACAAAAATTTTGTTCTAAATAATTCCAAATTACCATTGACAGAGTCTGCTAATATAAATTCAGATGCTCAATTGATATTGCATTAGATATCATTCCTCAATCATACAACCACCCAGATCAAAGCATTATGTATTGCTTAGATTTAATAAACTTAACAGAACATATAACTCACCTCTAGGCGGAATAGGTTTGTGGGGAAAACAATCCCAGCTCCTACAGAACTCCGAAATGACTCTAAAAACTTCGGAAAAGAGAAATTCCGGTACTCATTCTCCGTCAACTTGGCAATGTTCCCAGCACTAGCAAAAAGATGTCCATGAATTCCTTTTTCTCTAAACCACCTCAATGGAAGATCAAAAGAAAGATCTGCAAAAGTTGAAACAGCAAGGTCTCCCCCAAGAAAATCCCTTTCAGAAGCATCAGTCACATCATTGGAATTGTCTCTAACTTGCCTTCTTGGCTCTGCAGGGCCTAGTCCTCTCATCTTGAACCCCCATAATGCCGATGGCCCTCCAAAAGAGCAAATTGGGGATAAATTACCACCCAAGAAGAATCTCTCGGGCAAAGATGAAGATATGCTCAAGAATTCTCTTCCAAATGGAAGAAGAACACCACCAGATATCCCAAAGTTTAGTGCAGTATGATAAAATCCAAATGGGACAGCAAAACGTAGATCAAATTCCTGTTAAAATAATAGGCAAAAGAATTAGCAAGGTTAAGACAAATAATAATCGACCTACTATATAATACATTGAAAGTGCTTACGAATCATTTAGGAAACCTGAAATTTAAAAATGCATGAGTGCATGCACCTGGACACAGACAAACACACACACACACACACAGAAGAAGCAAAGAGAGGTCAGATCCCATAATGTAGCCTGTCAAACTACTAATGAACAGACTCCTGAATTATTTGGGTTTCCAGCCAAAAAAGGGTGATGATAAATTGCTGTGACCTAAGAGAAAGATAGAGGATAAGAAACACTTAGGTGGAACAATGGCTTGTATGTTTTCTTTTAACCTCTATAGGATTTTGTTCTCCTAACTCTAATAAAATTATGAGACCAAGAAGTCAGAGCAATCCCAATGTAATGACAGGAACCATTTTGCTATCATTGGCAAGAGGAAGGGTTAATGCATGTAATCTAAATGAAGCACGTTAGGGTTTAAAAGAAAACCATGGTAATTTTCGTTCCAAATTATTAAAAATGGGGGCCAAAGCGATCCATATTCCCTTGTACATAGAATGAACAAAAATGCCAGATATATGATAAAAAGAAAGTCAAAACCTCAAGGTTTCCAGAAACAAAAGCCCAGTGCATATCATATACCACAATGCTGAGTCACAATGTACGTCTTAAACTATGCTATGCAAGTAAAATACCATGAAAGCATAACAAAATAATAACAGTGGCAGAGACCTCATTAAACAAATGCAAAGGAAAACAACAAGATCAAGCTTAAATATTAACCTGGCGCAGAAACCGTAAACACCGACTATCAGGTGCAAGGCCACCAATTTGAGTGGTAGAAACAAAAGCATAACCTCGAGTTGGCCTCAGATGAGAATTTCTCTTGTCAAACTTAAATGCGTACTTTACAGATGAAAGAAAATCATGTCCAAGCTGCATCCTGACAGAACTGGATGACATTTGTGATGGATCTGTTAAGGTTCGCCACACAAGATTGTATGCCAAGTCATGATGCTTGGTCGAAAATAAGCCAAGAGAGAGTCCCAGTGATCGCTCTTTGTAAGAAGAAAATCTTAGCCAATCTTGGGACAGCAGATATACTCGTGCTGTCATAGGACTCACAAAACCTTTAAATCTGGGAAAATACACACCAGCACTAACCTCCGCTGAGCGGTCAAAACCATATGCCAAAGAGGCATCCCACAGATCCCCATAACCAAAAATGTTTTTGTACTTGAGTGATCCTTCGACTGATGAAGATTTAGCCTACAAAAGTATTCCACATATTTCGAAAACTTATGACAAATGCTCATACACACAAATTAGTAATCGTGGATCAAAGACATATAATAAGCTTAGCTTTCTACATAGACACCACTTAAAGATTAAATGAATCACAAAGTATTCTTAACATCCCAAGGCTTTGCTATATGCAAGTGTGAACTGAAGTAGTATACCACAGAATAGCCAAGGCCTCAAGTAAAGGCGGTCAAGGCAATTTTACTTCTATGTACAAGGCATGATACATGTATTACAGAGTCAAACATTAACATAATTAACTTTTATCACCATCTAAGTTTTCTTCTTCACACAAATTATTGAAGTTCAATATCCACAAATTTTTTGCTTGGCCAAAAGAAATGCTGTAATTATGGCAGTTGAGCATGCCTTGGTAAGTCCTCAAGGCATACACAAGTGAACAATATGAATGTTCCACATAGAAGAAAAAAATATTTTTATTCTTTTTTGCCTTTCACTCTCAACCACTGTACTTTTTTTTTTTTAATTTTCAGTAAGAAACAGATACTAACCACTATACACGTTCACACAAATTACCAAAATGTGCTGAAAATTTACATGAAAATCCATTCCTGTTATCTTCTTGATAATTATTGTTTCTTGTTTTACAGCCACAAACTTGTGCACGCTAAACCAACAAGAAGTAAATCAAACAAAAATAGTATTTTTGAAAGAGAATAAGAGCAGTAAATTATGGTCAACATACTTAATGTATTGACATCATACTCGTGATCTAAACAGAATCAAAATATTAGAGTTACGCACCTCCCTTTCACATGCAAATTACAGCAAATATATGCCATTTCAGATACATGGTATTTATTAACTTGAATAGCTCTATGTTTACCAAAAGTAATTGAAATTAAAAAGACAATGCTCCTATCACATATAAGCAATCTCACATCAATACCTACACAATGCAACAATTCCAAGTGTAAAATTGTTCATACTTCCTCCACAATTTTTCGCCAGTTCTCAGCAATTAAACATTAATCACGCAATGAACAATGCCAAATACAAAACCCTAAAAACCAGCAACATCAACATTTTCAACCTAAAATCAATACAATGTAGGCAAAACGAACGACGTATATATACCTCTCCCTTCGTGTAAGTTCCTATTTGACCAGAAAGTGGATTCTTAGTCTCGACAACCTCAATGATCACATTCGCCGTACCTGGAAGCTCCGGCGGTCCCGCGTCGAGCGTGATATTGACAGAGTCAAAGCACTCCAGCTCCCGCAGCTTGTAATTGACAACACTAGCCGCCTGGATGATCTCTTGCATTGAAGTCGCGTTCCTAATCGCCTCCAATTCGGCTTCGATTAGGTACTCCTTGGTCTTCGCATTGCCTTTCACGATCACGTCGTGGACGCGCAGTGGAACGGAACCTTTTTCCAACCGCCTGAACAGGCTGTCCAGCTTTGACTTATCAACTCTTGATTGCCTCGCCCGGTCTCTACGCAGCTTCGGTGGGGCCGTTTCGGAGTCTTCTTCAAGATCATCGTCTTCCTCTTCGATCTCGTCGTCTTCCTCTTCTTCCTCTAAATTTAGATTAAGTGCTTCGGGTTTTTGTTCCGGGTCGGGTTTGTCACCTGCTATAGCCATTGATAGAGAGAGGCGCAAACGAGATGAGAAGTAACCAGAGGGAAACCGTGGGTTTCGAATGTAAATTTTAACACAGAATAAGGGTAGTAGACGGACGATTCACTAATTTCTTCTTGTAGTTTTTGCAATCGGGTCCCTGTATTTATTTATTGTTACATCTTCTTACCGAATTTCGCAAAATTTTCCATTTTTTCCCGGGCTTTCTGTCTCTCATTTTGATTTTCTCTATTTATTTTTACCTGTGTAAGGCCTGAATTCCCTAGTTATTATAAAAGGATCCAATAATTTTAGAGATTTGAGTAGATGGATTTCATGGACGAACCAAGAACGTTGTTGAAAACCATGGAGTCGAATTGTATTGGGACGAAGCAGTCTTCGTTCTATCAGGCATATGCTCTGTATTTCGTAAAGTTAGAAGAGATTTGAGGAAGCTGAGAAAATGTACCATATAGGTGTGCATAAGTCAGCTTGTGTATTTGAATTTTTCATAGATACATAAATAAAGTTGGCTACAAAATCTTCAATCATGCACAGATTTTACATTGCCGCTCAAATTTTGAACCGGCTGTGATTAGTTTTAATAGAAATGACGAACAAATCATGCGTGTATGTGAGTGGTTCCTTGCTTGGTTCAATTTCTTAAATACATTTTGGAAACTTAGACTAGCTCTTTCTACCTTCTATCAACTTTTGAACAGCCTAGCAGAGCCTGCTGATGAGTTACAGAAATCTTATGAGCAGTTTCTTCGTCTCATGGAGAGACACAATAAGAAGAAAATCGAGGTAGTGTTTGGTTTTTTATGCATAGTGTGTTTATTTGTGTTGGCAAAGAGTTTTCATTGTCTAATTATGGGCAGATGTGCGGCAGCAACAGGAACGGAGAACTTCCAGGAGGCCTCTGTCTGCGAAGAGTATCACTGTCCATGCCAATGAGAACGAAGGCAAGTGAAAACACAGGCAGAATTCAGGATCAGTGTTCATTACCTGATAATAAAAATGCTGAAAGGAAGGAGATGATATTGAGTGAAAGCTCTCAGAATATGAAGCAACTAGTGGAATCTAACCATGTTAGGGTTTCGGCAATGACGTCTAACGTTGGATTAGGTAGTATGCAAAAGGAACATATTGGTAAAACTGGAAGTAGTATATCCAAGCAGCAAGTGAACGCTATCAAAGAAATATCAGCTGATGATGATACAGTCGCGGTGAAGTTTATTGATACTGCCGTTGTTGGAAAGCCTGAAACAGAAGATGCCTGCCATCATGGATTGGTGGATCCTACGATTAGTATGAAGGAGGCTATGAATGCCATTAACAGCATGTTCAGAGAGCCTCTAGATTTGGCAGCAATTGGAAGAAGATCACGCGGAAGCCAAAAGAAAGAAAATGATAGGTCGGAAAACGGATTTGAGGTGTCCATTGATGAAGACATGGATAAACGAATTGAATAATCAGATAGAGAAGACGAAAATGGTGTCTCACTGCTGCAGCATGGTAGAGCTCAAATTTGCCAGCCTCAGCCGGAGCTGTTCAAAATTGTTGTTGATGATGAAGAAAGTGATGAGATTGCCGCAAGCAATGATGAGTTAGAGAGTTTACAGTAGAATGAAGTTGAGAATTAGGCACAAGGACCCAGTTCATCTTCTACACGTTTTAATGGTATTGTGTCTCCAAGTCAAATGATCTGAACGCAGGATACAGTTGTTCATGGGTTTGTTGGGTCCGCCATTTTAGTTGAGCCAGAGGTGGAAAATGTTTGCCACCATGGCTTAGCAGACCCCACAATCAACTTGAAAGAGGCTGTGAATGATATCAATAACATGTTCGGAATGCCAATAGATTTTGCGAGGGCCAAGGGACCAAAGAAGCAGGAGAAAGCACCAGTTAGAAATCAAGATCCTGTTGGGTATTCAATACTTCCGATGATAACCAGGAACATCGATGTCAATTTCCACCAAAATCATCCAGCAAATCGTGGGATTGTGATTTGTTTTGGCAACTATGTTTTTAAAGGAGACCATGAATGAGATAAACAAAATGTTTGGAAAGCCGCTGAACTCGTAGAAAAAAGATAAGGTGCATTTTACTTGTGCTGCTGAAGTTTCAGGTTAGTAGCTAAATATGAATTGGTTTTATCGTCATTTGGATCTATCCCGTTTACTTCAAATGCAATGATTTTTTGGATAGACATCTTTCTGTGTCCAGCTTCTCCTGAAAACCTGAAATGTGAGTTTAGAGTGTGCTAGTGCGATTGATCGCCTAACAATGCAATGATTTGCATCTCTTAGAATAAAGTATCATAGCCCATAACTAAAAATGCATCAATGCTGCATAGAAGCAGAATTCAATATAACTAAGAAGTGAACTGAAAGGACAGCAAAATTATCAGCATCGTTACTTCAGCAGACAAAACAAGGTTGAAAACAAAAACAAAGATTAATCAAAGGTAGCAGATAATTAGTAGTAACTTTAGTAGTGATTTGTGGGAGGGCAATCAGTTGGACGGAAAGCCAGGGGGCCTGCAGCATAGATGACGGCTTCGTAATTCCTTCCTGTCAACGTTTTCTTCTCGAAACGAAGTGGACCACCATACATTCCATAGTTAACATTGGATAGGAGGCTGCAATCTTCACGAGGAGATGAAACAAGTTTAACATGGCATGATTGGAGTGGATGTTCCAACAAACAATTGCTCATCTTGAAGCCTTCAAGTTCTCCATAGAAGTAGCCATTGCCATTTGTTTCAAAAGCTTTGTAGTAACTGACTTGATCTCTTTGGTTTTTGCAGATAACACTGACTTTAGCTGAAGGGATTGGTTCGGCGTCAGACAACGACCATGTTCCAAAATTTTTGCAGCTCTGGCAGTACACCATGCCTTCAACAACCACATCAACTTTCTTCTCTGCCGTTTGGGCATTCTCATAAGCAGCCAAGGAAGGTAAGACCAACTGAAACAACAGGATTGACGAGATGAAAATCATGAGATTGTTGCTTGCCATTTTCTCCGATTGGATTTGGAATTTAGAATACAGAAGAAGAGACTCTCTGAATTTTAGGGATGCGGAGACATTGAATGAAGTGGGTATATATAGTTTGTTGTTTTCTCCTATTTTCTTTTTCCTGTGGAAATTTTGATGGACGTGTAGGCTACTAAGCTTCATGTCAACTACCTGTATTCTTCTATTGTTATTAACGTGAAGGCCACCACCTTATATTATTGAAATATAATTCTATCTTCGACATTTTTGTTGTGTCCGAGGGACGTTATATAAGTTACCCTGTCGGCATGAATTATTATTATTATTTTTCAAACAAAAAGATCGGTTGGCGATTGAGCATGTGTGAATCATTACAGTGAAGACTACGCGTCAAAGCTTCGTATAGAACAGACACAGGTTCGTCTGTGTCAAGGGGCCAACCCGAGTCGAGAAAGCTGGATAAACCGTCGGCTCAGGCTTTGGTTCAGCTTGTTCTGATTTTCAGTTAACTAAAGCATTTCTTCAGGCAATCTTTTACGGTTTTCATTTTGAAACGAATGCATACTTTGAAGACATGAATCGTATATTAATGTCTTATGCATTGGCAGTAGCCGTATTATTATGAACGTAAGAACAGAGACTCTTCAAGTAATTTAGTTCTATCTTTCCTTCCCGGTCCGCCCGCGTTGTATTTGTTAATGGACTGCAGCTTGCGGAACCGCGTCGAACTTCCGTCAGACTTTGAATTTTAAATAAATAAACGAGCAATTTCAGCGCATGTCCAGAATTTTCAAACTTTGTTGTCTCTGTTGTTCACAAAATCCTTCACGGTTGAAATGGTTAACAGGAGGAGAGGAGCCAGAAAAGATAGAATGCAGATTACAGGAGAGGAGCACGTCAACATTCGAAAATCAAAAACTTTTATAGTTAAATGGTACAATGTGTTTTCTCTTATGCATCTTCACACCCAAACTTTATAAAGAGGGAAAAAAAGATTTACCCGATTTCACCGCGATCTCGGATATATACAACTGGAATTCCATCGATTACAGTAGATACAAGTGGTTTTAATCTAAAGGCAATTGAGTTTTGTGCCTAACAAACTAAAGAAGATGAGAAAATTTGGAGCTTTCATACTTACAATCTTCTTAAATTCATATTCTAGGTTGCATCTGTAGACAAAATCTCAAGTTCTGCCCACCAAAGAGGAGAAAGTTTCGGGATTGCTCCATCGGGTGTTATACCGGTTATCTCTCTCAGTCTCGTGGTAATTTCTCTCACTGGTGGCCTCTGTTCTGGGTCGGGATGAACACAAGATTTTATTACGTCATCAAGATTCTCTAGCTGCTCCTCATCGAAAGATCTTAGAGTTGGATCAACCATTTGTCGAAGGGGCTGTTCTCCTGTCAAATAATCGGATGCCCAGTCTTCAAGCGAACCGCTGTCCACAGAGTAAGGCAGCCTACCTGTTATCATTTCAAATAATAATACACCAAAGTTGTAAACATTGCTTTCTGGGCTTGTTGAGGGGGTATTTGAAAGCTTCTTGCTAGTTGCTTCCATTTCAGCTGCAGCTCTCTCGTTCCAAAAGCTGAGGTCCGACAGTTTGGCAGCATAGTCCTCGGTGAGATGGACACCTGAAGAGCTTAGGTAATTGTGGGCCATGGGCGGATTCAGCTGATGCATAAAATCCAGGCAGTAAGCCATACCCATTGCAATTCGCAGCCTCATTCCCCAGTCCAAGTGCTCTGATTCTCGAACTGCATGTCCAAAAAAAGTTAGAATCTTCGGAGAACATTTTCCAGAAGACAGCTTGATAACAATGGTTAAGTACGTACTGTGTAAATGCTCGAAGAGTGTTCCATTAGGAGCATATTCAAACACCATCATTCTAGTGAAAGGCTCCTCTTCCTCGCAATAACCAATAAGATTGACAAAATTTTTGTGGTTCACTTTTGATAGTCTGTCAATCTGAAACCATGACCAAAGAAACAATTAGGGAAGGTCATCAATATCGCTTACAGCTCAATAGGCATTGATAATCACCTTCTTCCTAAACTGCATTTCTAAATTCTTTGACCAATCCTTGGCAGAAGCCACTGGTACTGCCACAGCGGCCACTGCTATTTCAACTCCACCAGACAGTGTTCCTTTGTACAACGTACCAATTGGGGATGAACCAATTACGTTACTGAAATCTTCACAAGCTGCTTCGAGCTCAGATCTCTTGAGCTTTGGAACACCTGAAATGAAATTCCCAATCATATAAGCATACAGACACAAACCAGAAATATCAACATGATAAACATATGCAACGAAGGGGTGGGGACTGGGAATGGATGGAGAGATGCAACTGTGCAGGCTCTTTGCTTTTAATGAGCATGCAGGTGACCAAGCATTGGCCACAACAAAATTTGTGTAGTCACCATTACAATATGAAAATCTAAGATCACAACCATTTAACTTGTATTGCCTATGGCCTGGACGTATCTTTTGTGATAGACAACTTGTAATACGGGTGAGGCCTAGGAAATAGTCTGTGGTGACACATGCATGTGCAGGATCAGGCCTAGGAAATAGTTGGGTGCCAATCACTAAAGGATACATTTCAACCTTGTGAAAGTCTCCCGTATTCAACCACAGCTTGACTGTTTTTATTTGATTGGTTGGCACCACAGATATCCTTAGAAATGATTGTCACCTGAGAAAGAATAATTACCGCTTACAAATGCTTTCTGAAGCTGTCCACTCAACCCTGTGGCCCAAGGTTTGACGGTAGATACCTTGTTGCTTTTGTAGAGATATATGCCAATTATTGCAAACAAAAATATGGCACCCCCTATGGTTCCACCCAGAATTGCAACATGTTTTGAAGAACTTGAACTTGATTTTTGGAAGTTTTGTGGAGGGGGAGGAGTTGGAGTTGAAATGGAAGGAGCTGGAGCCAAAAGGGGAGGGGGTGAAATAGAAACATTAGGAGCAGAGCTTGTTGCATTTCCCTTTGTGTCATTTGAGGGGGCAGCAGATGCAGGTGGAATTGGAGCAGTTGCTGGAGGTTGTAAAGGGGAAGGTGAGCGGGGGATAATGCCGCTAAAATTAACGAAAGGAACATTGTCTTGCAGCTGTCTCCTTTGAACAGTGTCTTCATGCTGGACACAACTCCTAGCAAAGATAAAACAAGCATTTGAAGGGGGAAAAAAGAAAAATGCAAGGGATCATAAAGTGATTACTGTTTAAAAAAACATACAGAAAAGCAAATGAAAAGTAATTAAAAGATCTAATGGAAAAAGGGGGCAGATTATTCCTTCCATAATTCCTATCTGCTTATGTTTTCAAAATGTACGGAGCAAATCATGTTATAAAATGTAAGAATCATGCACAACATATTTGTTCTACTAAACTTCCTTTAGGAGTCCATATGATATATCACATACCTTACAATGGATCTTTTGTTACAAGACAGACTCTTTTTAGCAGCATTAGACAGCTCGCCTTCATCTACTTGGGACTCAGAAAGTTTCTGAAGTTCAAGTATTTCAGGAGATAGGGTACTCAGAAGCTCATTGTTGTCCAATAAACTGTAAAGTGAGCAGAGAATTGAGTCACTGCACAGTGGATAAAATTGATCTGTTTGCAAAGAGACTGAACCCATTTGATGCTATCAACTTACAGAATTGTCAGTGAAACATTAATGCCAATATCATTTGGGAGAGATCCACTAAGGTTATTGTATCCCAGATCCAACACTTCTAATTCCTTCAGCTCTCCAAATCCTTCAGGAATAATTCCAGTGAAAGAGTTGTTGCGTAAAATACTGCAGGAAGACACAGAATCATTAAGATACTGATAAAAAATATAGAACAGAAAGAACTCAAAAACATAAATCCAAATGAATCGGGTAACTGGCTAACGAAGTAAAGCTACTTACATAGACTTTATGTGAGTCAGACTTCTGAACTCAGGAGCCAAAGTTCCTTCAAGGCACAGATCTTTCAAGTTCCTGAAAATCACACACATT
Source organism: Swietenia macrophylla (assembly GCA_032401905.1). NCBI lineage: Eukaryota > Viridiplantae > Streptophyta > Magnoliopsida > Sapindales > Meliaceae > Swietenia > Swietenia macrophylla. The sequence goes on along the minus strand of CP135569.1, from coordinate 7,292,263 downwards.
TATCTTCATAACCAATTTGGGTTATAACCAGTCAAATTCCAATACATGATATCTCCCACTGAGTTGAAAAAAAAATAACAGCTTTAAACAAAATTAACTCCCTTAATTAGATCCAGAATTATTAATTATTGTACTCAATGAACTCTTAAATTCAAATGATAGGGAATTGCTATCTGAACAATCTATTTTGTTTTGTTTTTTGAATCTCGACATATTCCCACTAAAAATAACTGATGACTCATAGGCAGTATCCTTCTTGTATCTAAATTAATTATGATCTTATTCTTCCTTGTCAAAATATTACAGCTATTTTGAGCCCGAGCACAGGTAGATCTAGAACAGTGCAATTTGTTGACTGAAAAAAATTGTAAAAAGACTCAAAATTTTATTTCTTTTCTTAGAAACCAAACAGAAAGGTGATACTTTTGACCTCTAAGATACAAGAAAAAGAGGACGAGATTGGTTACTTACAAAATTACAACTTTGCCATCAGAGCACTCGACGCCATTCCACGAACATGGATTATCCTCTGCATCACTACTTCTCCAATTCGTTAAAGCACCAAACGGATCACTCACAACTCTCTCTCTTAACTTCAACAAAGCCAAACCTGCACTCACAACCAAATATCACCACAAGTTTCACAACTCTTTCCTCCGCTTCCTTGCGAAACAAACAGACAAGCATGAGCCAAAAAAAAAAAAAACAAGAGAAAGAAAAGCATGATCACGCACCTTCATCATTCAGAGACCAACACGAACACAAACTGTGAGAAACTAAAACAACAAACAGAACTCCTAATCTACTGAAGTTCCAGTTCTTGTCCATTTCCTCCACGATCACGATTAACTTAACCCGGATTCCACCGGAGCCGAGAAGATCAAACGATGCCGAATCCGATAAATGAAAAACAAATAAAAAGGAAAATAAAAACTCAAGCTTTAGATTGCATGAAAGAAAACAAAAATGAAATATCTGTTAGTTCTGAAGTCCTCTGCGCGTGCTTGCAAGCAAATTTAGACTGAAAATGCAACAGAAAGCAGCAACTTTTGAAAACGCGTACACCACCGAAACTGTTTATTATTAATTAATGTTTCACTGAGATGGCAAGAAACGACAGGTCGTTCGGGTGAGTTTAGCGGCTTATCCCCTTGCGGACGCCTGCAAAGACTTTTGAACTGCGTACTTAGAACGAGTCGTTTTCGCTGTACATTTCCTTTGGTCCACTAGCCTTGTATTTTACCATGTATTCTTGAATGATACAATTATATTTTTATTATTTGGTTGGTGATTCGTGCTGTTTCCTCGATGTTTCCCCTTGCAAATATGAACAGTTCTTACGACTATTCTCTTTCCACAAACAACAATATTAAAATAATATTACTTATTATTTATGAATATTTATTTATAAACTAATTTTTTTTTAAATAAAGTAATTTTATCGTATTATTATAGTAAATAAGATAAAATTATTTATTTAATTAATAATAAATAAATAATTTTACTATTTAATTAATTTAAAAAATTTATGAAACTTTTTTTATTTATTATTAATAAATAAATTTTTATATTTTATTAATTATATTTTTTTATTATATTAATTATATTAATATAATAAAATCGTTTAATCTAGCCAAACTGTTCTATTTAAAATTTTTTTTTATAAATAATACTGATCAAAAAATACCACCATACGTAATTTTATATCTTAATTAACATAATATTTATTTATTTATCAGTAGTTATTAATTTTATTATTATATTATTTATTATAATTATTTGATATATTTTTAATATTATTATTAATTCCCAGTTATAACTATAATCATTGGTCACGAAGAAGAGGTTATGAATTAATGGAATGATTTTTAAGCAAATGCAGCATGTTGATTATGCAATAATTTGGAAATAAAAACACTTTCTATGTCTAATTTGGGTAAGGCAATTATTTGACTTTTGAATTTTGTCGTTATAATATTTTTAATTTTGTAATCTCAAAAGAGCTGTCCACGTGGCCTTTGGTCTACAATTGATGGCTACGAATGCTTCCAATCACGTGATTACGAATTTTGCATTATCTTTGAACACGTGAGGCGACCTAAGTCGCTAATTTTGCCCCACATTTTTTCTCGAATGGAACAGTCAATGAGGGGTTAAAAGAGTTGTAATGATTTAGTTTACAACAATTATATTAATCATAATTTAAATATGATAAAATAATTATTTTATAAAATTATTTAACATATATCAAATGTAACGATATTTTTGTTATTTTAAATTTTTTATTTATATTTTAAATATTTTTTATTATTTATTTTTATTTTTTATTAAATATTTTAATTTTTGTACAATATAATATATGTATATTAGATTTTTTTATTTTTTAAAATTTTATATTAAATATTAATATATTACACGGCCCTATTAAAATTAATAATTATTTATAAAAAAGTATATTAAATTATTTAATTTTTATAAATTATTGTTCTTTTTATGAAATTTAATTTTAATTCTTAAAATAAAATCATGAAAATTAGTAGCTGCGAAATAGAGATAAAGACGAAATCAGAGCTTGATGTTATCCTCTTTAGGAGTATTCGGTAGTTTATTATTTTTTATCGCAACTTAATATATATACATATATATATATATATATTAAATAATTTCCTTTCAACTGCAAAGCTCATCGTTAACAAAATACATATTCAGCTTTGATCGATTTTGTTATTTATTAAAAATATAAATTTTATTTTTATTAGTACAAATTTATATAAAACAATTTTAACAAAATGTTTGATAAAAAAATTACGTATTTTTATATTTAAATTTTATTAAATAAAATTATACAATAATATAATGTAATTATTATACGCTTGCGTGTACGCACATACTCTATGGAATAATAAATGTTAATTTTGATATAAAAAGGTTATGGCTTATGTTGGCAGTTGAATGAAGCAAAATAAGTGATCCCACAAAGCTATCAAATAAAGCATGGTGGGACATATGACACATCATACATACATACATACATATACATTACAATTGTTTTTGAAAATTTCCAATGCTACCATTTGCCCAATTTTCCAACTTTATTACCTAATTTTTCGTCTAAGCTCACCAAAATTTTCCTTTTACTCGTGTTTTTAAAAATAAATTAATTCACAATAAATTTATATATTATTATATATTTTTAAATTTTTGTATTATTGATTTAAAAATTTTTATTTATATTTTAACTATTATTTATTGTATATTATAAATTTTAAATTTTTTATTAAATATTTTAAGTTATTTATTTTATATATTTTCATATTTTTTAATTTTACAAAAATTATTTTAAATTTTAAATATATAAAATTTTTTTAAAACCAAATTTATATTTTGACAAGTGGTCGGTAGAGATTGTCCTTTTGGATGATGGTTGATCAAATCAGTGAAGAAGTAATATATATATTATAATAAAAAGTTACAATTATCATATTTTAAAAATAAAAAATAATTGTAATTAATAATCAAAAGAAAATATTTGTTTGTCAGAGTCATTAAAACTTCGCTCTCTAGCGAAGGAATTATGTGCACCTCGTTTTAACAGAGCAATGGATGGACGAGGGAAGGATCAGAAGTCAATTCTTGATTGCATTCTTTACTGTCACTTCACTTTCAATCAATTTGCGAGGCTTTCTAATTGACCCATTCAACACCGCAGTGTCTTGTTGACAATTCTCGTTGCTTCTTGTGTGAATCTATCAACATCACTGTAGAACGCATGGACTCTTCATGGAAGGGTTGGGTTTGCCGATGACAAGGAATCGGAGGCTTTGTTTCTGAAATCACCTCTCGAGGAGAAATGGGTAAGCATGCTTTCCAGCGGATTGATACTCTCTGGATTTCCTGATCAACAATTCCTTGGGATTTCCCAGATAAAGTGATCTACAAGGATCAATATAAATGCACGTACACAAAATTGAAATTCGTTTTACATTAATCAACATTAAAAACAACAAAACGTGTGAAATCTCAAATCACAAGCAGAGAAAACACCCACCTTCATCGTGAATTTATATAACGAAGGAGATGCATTCAACAAAGCAATACAAGCAATCTTCATCATTTCTAAGTGGTTGGGATTAGGTAACTGAGGATTGCTGCAGAGGACAGTCTCGGGCACCTGAAACAATTAGATCAAATAAGGCATAGAAAAGCATCAATATTGGTAAATTCAGTGTGAAAGAAACGAACAAAATTTTTGAGAGCCTCTTCGGCAATATCAATATATGTTAAACGTAGGGCTGTAAGGGAACCGGAGCTGGATTGAATATCAAAATATGATGGAAAAACGTACAACTGCTTATCCACATTACCCTGGTGATCACATAAAATGCTACCGAAATCCAACTCAAGCCTTGGAACTTTCTTCGCTGTGCAAATTGAAGCCAACTATCAGCAACACAGCTTGGACTTACACAGAAGCAAATCCTTAACTCTTCTAAAGTTTGACCTTCGAGTGATCTCAAAACTCTGATCAATTGCATCCACCAACTTTACCCGTATTTTATTGATTTGATTTACATCATATTCACAGCAAAAGTTTAAGCACATTTCCAAGAGCCTCTTTCTTAACAGATCGTCAAACAACCAGCAAAAATGTCCACAAATAACACCGTCTACGTGGTAAGATGTTGGTTCTTACTGCCTCTTTAATAGGCAAGCGAGACAATAGACTTGTGAGAACATCATCGGGAATTTTACAGATACGATCTTCCATGTTGTTCCTTGAGGGCAGAATTGAAGTAGACTCCTCATGCAGAGGCAAAGAAATTGGTGAAGCTTCCAGTTTCAGCTGAAAACCAAAATACAGGACGAATTTTGGAAAACAATTAATGATTTTCGGGAAGTTAGAAAACAAATTTAGAAGAAAATTACCTTCTTAGAGGTTAGAATTATTCTGCCATTGAAATTCATTTGAAACTGTGTCTTCAACTTTTTTGTTTTCAGTCCAGTTCCAGGTTTCATGTTGCTTCGACAGTGAAACCAACATGAAGCCATAGAGTTTTTGAACTGGTAAAGATTCTTCGGACCACGATCTTCAACAGCTCCATCAATCAGTTTAAAACTGGGGACAGCACAAGAATGGTGTTTTTAATCTACTGCATTCGTATGAATATCGAAGTATTTGCTCATAATAATTTTACAAGCAACAGTTAGAGTAGGGTATATTTGTCTTGGCCAGTGCCACAACAGATTCATCAATCGGCCAATAAATACCACAAAATTTACGATATCACAAATTCCAATTGAGGGAATTTTGCCACAAACTCAATAGCGCGCTTTCTAGCAGACAGATAGTTCTCGGTATTCCTGTACAACAACTCCCTGGAAGTTCCCAGATAATGAGGCCTACAAGTATCAATAATTATCTTCTCCAGCATTGTAGCATTCTCAAGCAAGTCCGTCAGAAACTCAATATCAGCTGCAAGCCACTGGAACCCTGTCAATTCCAAAACCCTAAAGTTTAAGTGTGGATGCATTGTGATCCTCCGTACACGTACAGATGGTATATAAAATACCTGCCACAAGGGAAAAGACAGTAATATCATTAGCATCAACATACAGCACGATCTTGAAGAACATAAATGGAAGGGGAATTCTGGCTATTGGGAAACCACTGAACTAAATGCACATGCACAAAATCAGAATTCCATCTACATTACTCCCCGTTGAAAACAACAAATGCGTAAAATCTCAGATGACAAGGAGAGAAGACATCCACCTTCACTGTCAATTTATATAATGAAGGAGATGCTTTCAAGAATGCAGCACAAGAAAGAAAGCAATTTTCATGTATCAAGATTGACAATTCCAAATGCTTGAGATTGGGTAATTCAGGGATGCTGCAAAGGACAGCCTCCGGCACCTGAAACAATTTGAAAAACAAGGCAGAGGGAAGAATTCAATGTAGGTAAACGTTAAAGGGTATGGAAGAAAATAATAAATCATAAGGAAAACAGAATGATACTAACAGTGGCAGTCACCAATAGTAATTTCAGTGTCCTTAGTTGTGCGACAACACTTGAAAGCTTGCACAGACTATGCATGAAGTCTACACAATAATAGCCCTCAATAGATATCTCGGTAAGACAAGGAACATGTTTAAATTTAACATTCAACTCTCCTCCAGCATATTTGAACAATAGGAGATTTGCCGCATCAATTTCAAGATCCTTCAAGTTGGGCAAACGCTTTAACTCCAAATACTTCAACTTGAGCGATGGTCCAGAAACTCTAATACCCGTCAGACATTTCGTAACCTTCAGACTTAACACCTCAAGAATCGGGCAATTACATAACAAATTTTCAATAGCCTCATTTGTTACATCAACATTTTTCAAACGTAGGGCAGTGAGGGATCTGAAGTTGGAACCAGTATCAAAGTGTGACGGAAAAGGGTATGGATCACGCATCCTCACCCAGCAACTGAAATCCAATTCAAGCCTTTTAACTCTCTTTTCGATGGCAAATTTAACCCAACTGTCAACATCACAGTTAGTGTTTTCAGCCAAACAAATCCTTAATTCCTCAACAGTTTGAGTTCGAAGTGATCCCAAGATTTGATCTATACAACTCACCAATCTTTTTCTTCTCACATACGCATTATAATCATACTCCCTGCACGAATCTAAGCTCATTACCAGGTCACTACGGTCAAGCAGATCATCAAAATTCAAACAACCAGTAAAAAAAGTCCACAAATATCTCCATCTACTTGATAAGACGCTAGTAATTGCCGCCTCTTTAATTGTCAGTCGAGACAAAATACTTATGAGAATTTCATCGGGCAATTTACTGATAAGATCTTCCATAAATATTTCATTCTTTTTCATTTTTAAAGGGCAAAAATAGGCATAGAATCCTCGTAAGCAAAATCTAACAGCAAAACAAAAGAAGAACACGATTTCAGCCGAATACAAAATAATAACAATAGCAATAAGAAAATGAAATGGCAAAGCAACAGTGGCGACTGCGTGAACCACAGAAATTTAGAAGAAAATTACCTTGAAATTTCGTCTTCTTTTGATTGCGGGTACAAATTTTAGATTTTAGGGTTTCAAACACAATTAGGCATTCCTGAAAATTTGCTTTTTCACATGGATGGCTGGCAGTCGGGGCACGAACCGGTGAGTGTTAGCCTTTGTTAATTTGTTCCATTTTAGTAAGCAAACATGTCTGTTTTAGTCGTTTACCGCTCTGCCAAGTATGCCATTAGCCTTGCCAATTAAAAATATATCTTTATTAATTAAAAAAATAAATAATAAATAATAAATAATATTTATTTATTAAAACACAAAAAATTATATTTGATATTACTTTAATATATAATTTGTATTCTAATTAATATATTAACTAATATAATTTCATTACTTAATAAAATTATATATATATATAAATAAATGAACCCCCTTTTGAATATTAATATCTGAAGATAATTTTTTTAATAATTAAAATAAATAATAATAAATAATATAATTAATAATAAATAATTTATATTATATTTTAAATATTTTTTAATTTATATTATAAATATAAATATAATTTATAAATTTTAATAAAAAATAATTTAAATTATTTATTATTAATTATATTACATATTATTTTTTATTAAAAATTAAACAAATTAAAAAAAATCAATTATTAATATATAACAATCTGTTTATAATTTGTACATGTACAGATAGACCCAGCATGGAAACAGACAACTCAGCATGGCTTAAGACTTGAATTCCGTCAATTAGAATCATTTCGGGCAAATTTGTTTTTTGAAATTAATATTCAATTGAAAAACCACTCATTTAATATTTGACTATGAAATTTTCATTTCATATCTACTCACACCTACGACATTATGTTACATCGACACACTTCGCATGCCCACAATTGCAATTACACTGTCCATAAATAAACATGGGTTAATTTCGGTCTTTCAGCTGAAAAAAAAAAAAAGAAAAAAGAAAATTACCCTATTTTTCTACACTTTATGATAGAGCTAGGATCAGCTGCATGGCCGGAGTATGGGACAGCATGCGGGGCACCTAGTCAGGCCGTTTACGTTGCATGCCGCGCAAGTCCGGAACCCGAATTTGTCCACGTAGATCTTGTGACTCCCGTTACACTGTTCGCATAAGACAAATCTCAGCCCACCGCAGAAGTCGCAAAAAGTGGGTCCCGCCAAGTGGAGCCTATTGATGAGCTGCATTAAATCCCCACTCTCGTTCAACCGTTTGATCTCCTCGACCCCACCGATGTATCTCCCGCCAATGAATACTATGGGCGGGGTTAAGTTTTTAGGGTTCCAGCCAGTGATCGCCTGCAACTCGTCCAGGAAATTGCCATCCATCGATAAATCTCGCTCGTCGATCGGGACACGAAACCCTCGGAGAATCGATCTGACGGTCCGGCAGTCCTCGTAAGTCCTGCGAACGACACGGAGACTGGTGAAGTAAACGACAATGCCTGGATTGGGGATTCTGAGAGAAGAAGGGATTGGATTTTTGTGGGCCCATGAACGGAGGACGGAAGAGGAGATCCGGACCCGGTGGAAAATGGATGGACTTTTGGGGGAAGAGGGTCCGGATTCAGGTTCGGGTTCTTTGACGATGGATTGGATGTCTTTGAAAGAAGAGCAAGAGAATGATTTTGAACGAGGGTGAACCCTACTCGGTGATCTGAGCCACTCCGGCCACATTACAGAGAAAGAGAGAAATGGGGTTGTACTTAGCAGGACTGGTAAGAGATAGTAGGCGTTTGGGGGGTTTAAATACAACAAGGAAAGCCTAGATAAGAGAGAAAATTAGGAATTATCATCTTTTATTGGTTATTATTTATTTATTTATTTCTCTTTACTGGAATTTTGTAGTTTATCTCGAAGGGAATGGCGGTTTGAGAATTAATGGGCAATTGCGTTTAGGGTTTGAAAGCATGTGCAGGAACACCCAAGAAATAATTAATTATTAAATATTAATTAAAAACAGAGTGTGAGTTGTTCATGAGTGTAATACAAGGTGTCTGTCACGTGACCGCATATTCAACTGGTCAAGGGTATCATTATGGTTCACACCTGTTATTCCCATATTTGCCTCACCAACCAAACACTAATTATGAGAGTATTACTATTTAATCCAATGAAAATAGTACAAAATCTCTGTTGTTTGTTTATTCAAATATCAAATCTCTTTTTACTTTATTCATAAAAATATAAGACCCTAGGGACACAGATGTTATTATCTTCTGGTTTCTGACGCCAAATGCAGTAGCAGCGCAGAAGAAGGGTTCTTTCCCTCAGGTTTCATTCAATTCAATCCAGTTATATACCATTCATTACACATTTTGATGTTGTATGTGATTTTTTTTTTTTCTGTAAATTGCTGTGTTACAAATTCTTCTGCGGTTTGGATTCTGAGAATGCTAGAAGGAAAATACATGGCTAGCTGCAGGCACCAACTAAAACGGCCGGTGCAATTGCAGTGTGTGTGTGCCAGATGAGAATGAGGTTGTTACCTCACAGCTCCTTTTGTTTAACACAGAAAGCAGGGGATGAATATGTACCGCCAGTTTGATAAAAGAAAAACAGGGGAATGGAAATGCCGAATAGTGAACATAATCATGCAAATCCACCATGCTCTGCGACACCATACAATCATCCACCCCCACAAGTCTATAACAAGTGAATGTTTCTATTCCACTGCACCAAAACGACAAGATAAACTACCGTTTTCAATTTGTCACCTTCCTTCCCTTCTGGTCCCCACTAGTTCACGTGTGTTCCATATCCATAACCAAAAAGCATATTCTCATATCATCTCTGATCGAATCAATTCTCATTCGACCTTTCAACAATGGAGAAACTGCTGACGGTCTCCGACCAAGAAGTTCTCATAAACTTCACGTTAAACACCAAATGTCGTGCTAACATACGCCTGATTTCTCTCTGCGCTACGAGTCCGGTAGCCTTTAAAGTCCAAACCTCTTCTCCTCACAAGTTCCTGGTCAACCCGCCGAGTGGACTCGTTCAGCCGTTATCACAAACGACTCTCCAAATCATACTCAAATCTCAAAATCAAATCCCTCCGACTTTTCCGCGCTCTCCCTCCGATCGGTTCCTCATCAAGACGGCTGTTTTCGACTCGGCTGAGTCAGTCAACTCGTGGTTCTTGACTGTTCCAGACGGGTCAACTCAGGTTGTTAAACTTAAAGTAGCTTTTGTCGGTCCATTCCTTTTGAAGCACGCGGTGAGTAGCGGAGACTTAAACGCTGTGAAGAATATAATCAAACGGCAGAAGTCAGTTGTGGCTGAGCTGTCGAAAACAGAATCTGAATCACTCTTCCGAGTTACAACTCAGTTGGCCAACTCGGAGGATATGATTTGTTTACTGCTTCGGGCTGGGTTGAGGATCGACGCACGTGTGAAATCGGATGACGTGAATAATTTCTACAAAGAGTGGAGCGAGTTGCACGTCGCAGTGGTGTTTGATCGGACGGAGGAGATCTTGAGTTTGGTGAAAATGAAAAAATACGAATCGTTGGATTGTAGGGACAAGGAGGGAAGAACACCGTTACATTTGGCGGTAAATAAGGGAAGTGTCAGATGTGCTAAGGTGTTGCTAGAATCAGGTGCAGGTAAGGATACAAAGAATAAAGACGGAAGAACAGCATTGCATATTGCAGCGGCTAATGGAGACCGTGGGATGGTGGAGATGCTGATCGAGCTGGGAGCCGACCCTACCATCAAAGACGATCGTGGCCGTACGTGTTTTGATGTTGCTCGAGATCAGGGACATGTAAGTAAATAGGCACTTACTACATTTAAATCCCATCGATATACATTAACTCGCCGTTGACATTTTCATTTTACATCGCATTCTTCCACGTTGGAAGCTCATAGATGAACCGGTGATGGCATTTTCAATTTACATATGCAGCTTGAAGTTCTGGAGACTTTAGAGCGTGGAGAAGCAGTACTAATGGCGGCAAGACGCGGAGAATTAGATCATCTCGAGGCATTACTGGACAAAGGCGCCAGCTTGAATTACCACGATCAATATGGATTAACAGCCCTGCACACCGCGGCAATCAAAGGGCTCAAGCATGTTGTATTGCTGCTAATTGAATACGGTGCCGATTTGGAATGCTGCGACAACGAAGACCACACGCCGCTGCATTTGGCCGTGGAGGGTGGCAGTCTAGAGACGGTGGAAGTGTTGCTTGACAATGGAGCAAATGCAAATGCCAGAAGCAGAAATGGTGCTACTCCTCTGTATATGGCTCAAGCCATGGGATATGATGGTGTCTCGCAGTTGCTAATTAACAGGGGAGCCTCCTCATCTTCTCTTACTCTATCTTCTTGACTGTTATCATCTGTGTTATAAGAAGATTAAGAAACCAAAACTTTTGCAATATATTGGCAAGCGAATGATATTAAGAGTATTAAGATCTTTAAACAAAAAATGATAATGTTCCAATTACTTTTTTTTTTTAATATTTATATATTAATTAAAAATCACTCTTTAATTATTTTTTTTTATTTTATATATAATTAAAAAATATTATTATTTATTAATTATTTATCAAATATGTAATTAAAAAATTTTAATAAAAAATAAAAATATATAAATTTTTTTACATAAATTAAATAATAAAATTTAATAATAAATTTATATTTATTTTATTAATTAAATAATTTTATCGTATTAATTAATTATACTAATTTAGCGGAAACCATGCCTTCTCGTGTACCCAAAGAAAAGCCTAGTTCCAGAGCCACTGTTATGATTTTCAAAACCGGATCAAAATTTCTGTTAAAATATCTTCATCAAAATTTTGTTAGAATTAGTTAATAAGGACCGTAGGATCTCAATAAAAGCCCATCAAAACCGCTCTTTAAAGCCCACCACATTCAAACTTAAACCACCCGCAAAATGTTTTACGGTTTAGCGCTCTTTCTCTTCTTCTTTGCTGCCCTCTCACCGCCAGCTTCCCTCTCCTCTTCCTCCCCCGCCGCGCCTGACCACTTTCACATATCATTTCACCGCCGTAACACACCCCAAGAATTTATCGAGGTCGACCATCCTCTACCGTTGGAGCCCGTGACTCCATCATGCGCTCTTACCTTACTTCGTCACTCTTTCGCCGACACTATCAACAAACCTCCCTTCACCATCCCTTACTCCCCGCCGTCCGGTTGCGCCAGCCCATGGTCCCGCGTAATCCTCGACTTTCAAGCCACTTGCAAAGGCGAACAGTACGACCGTATTGTCGGGTTGTGGCTCGGCGGATCCGAGCTGCTACGTACAAGCACAGCTGAGCCGACCAAATCCGGAATTTTCTGGAGAGTGCGTAAAGACATAACGAGGTACTCTTCTCTTCTTGCCCAATCTAACCTTAATGTTACAATGATGCTGGAAAATGTAGTCAACGAAGTCTATACCGGCGTTTACCATGTGAATTGCTCTCTCCTCTTTTACAAAGATAAGGCCGTTAGGGTTCCGTCTGTTCTTTCTCACCATAATTTTGAAATGAGATTGGGGTTTGCATCTGATAAATATTACGACCCACCTGCTGATTTGGTCATACCAATATCGGGTGACGGTAAAAAGGGGCATTGGTTTCGTATTGAAACTCCATCAGATTTACCTTTCAAGAAAGTTAAGTTCCCACGTAATGCTTATAGAGCAGTCCTGGAATTATACGTGTCCTTTCATGGAAATGATGAGTTTTGGTATTCAAATCCGCCAAATTCCTACATAAAAACCAATAATTTGCCAACTAGTCGCGGTAATGGAAGTTTCAGAGAGGTTTTTGTGACAATTGATGGGAAATTGATTGCATCAGAATTTCCATTGCCGGTTATTTTTAATGGCGGTATCAATCCGTTGTTATGGGAGCCTGTTGTTGCAATTGGTGCTTTCAATTTACCTTCCTATGATATGGAGTTGACCCCATTTCTGGGATTGGTTTTAGATGGGAAGGTGCATGAAATCGGCTTTGGAGTTAATGATGCCATTTCATTTTGGCTAGTGAATGCAAATTTGCATATTTGGTTAGATCATAGCTCATCCAAGGTTCAAAGTAAGTCATCCGTGTATCAGTATCCGAATCTCAGTGTTTACCGCAGTGAAGCTTTTAGATTGCTTGATGGGAGATTTGAGGTGGAGGCGAAGAGGAGGACTAAGTTTGTGGGGTGGGTTAAGTCGAGTTCAGGCAATTTGACTACTGCTGTATGGAGGCAATTTACGGTTCAGAACTCGGTAAGGTTTGAGAAGAATGGTACTCATAAATCGGTCAATCAAAAGGTTAAGGTTACCAGAAAGGTGAAGGTGAGAAATGAGATCAATAATTTGGTTACCCGAATGACTGTTCTGAGGAGGTATCCCCTTAATGTGGTTACTTCAACTACACCTGGATCGAAGAAGGGTACATATGTGCTTGTTACCAATGTAAGTCATTTCATTAAGGAGAAATGCATGGGGGAATTTGAGAGTTTGATTGCCAATAGTCAGGTTTCTGACGGATGGATGGAGATTAAGGATCATTCTGTGCTCTCTGGTGAAGCAAAAACTAAGCAAAGTTATAGTTACCGTGATGAGGCTAGTTGCTTCAAGAGGGATGTTGTTGCAAGAAATGGCAAGCTCATCAGTGACACTCCAAAATTTTGTGCAGCTTCCTTTTAATTTTGGTTCACGTTGTCTGATTCTTTGGTACTCCAAAGATTTCTAGTTTAATGTTCTCCTAATAAGTCTTTGTTGCTCATATCAACAAACACGGCATCTGTTACTGTATTGCGATGTATAGCATCTTAAGCTTCTGTTTGTATGTTTATGTTATGTAAATCTAAAATAATTATGCAGGATTGAAATGTTTTACTTGCTTTGACCCCTTGATTTAGTTTTGTGCTTCCATAGATATCTCAACTCTCTCTGCATCTGGTTTCATTGTTGGCAGATTTTAAGAGTCAAGCGTTTAGTGTTGATATTAAGTTGTCTGTCATTTTAACTGACAGATATTAGCTTAAGATGATCCAAATAATGAGTTGAGAAAGCTGGTATAACCGAAATGATCATATTTGGCTTTTACTCAGCTTCACTTAAAGCAAAAGAGAGAAGCAATTAGTTTGATATACGTTAGAATTGGGAAGAAATACCTTGTAAGAAGCTTCATAGTAGGCATGCAAAATAGTGAAACTTCCTGGAAATCACTTGTCTCTGGATTTTGTGTTGAAAGTGATTCGAAAATTCCTCAACAATATTGCTAAATAATAGAAAAGCTTTTATGGTTGCATTTAAGTCACAGACCCAACTACTAAAATTGACCAATCTCAATTTCCCTTGTTCCTTGTATGTAAATGATCTGTTTTCTCTTTTCGATAACTTGTGCGTAGAATACACACTTAAATCCCAAAAACAAGAGGAAAAGGTGTATCAGAAATATAGATTTGTAATTGCCCATTCTCACCATGATAGGCTAAGATAATCATTTCCCTCTTGTTTGTCTTTTAAGCCAATGGGTAACACCCAGCATACCAATCACGTCTTGCAACCAGTTGGACGCCAAAAACCCTTCTTACCAACTAGAAATTGGTCTCGATATATGTTTGTCGACTAGCGAAGAGAGTGTAAGTACTGGTCTAAGCTTGTTAATCATTTCCGTGGTGTCTTGGACCAAAATGTAGCTTCCTGGTCTCAATATTCGATCCATTTCCGCAACTACATCTGCAACATCGCATCTGAGAACGTTGCGCAATTTTGGAAGCTAAATTAAACCACAAAACCTGCTCAAATTTTACAAATTTGTCAACGAAACTGTACCCTTCGGTTAGACTTCTGAATAGAAAACTTGAATGCAATAGATCATCTGTTCAAGGATAGGTGTTAAAGGACTTGCACCAATTATGATTCATTCCAATCAATTCTCTTATCAAAAAGAATGAATAGAGTATTTTGGTCACCAACGGGGATGACATTCATGACCTAAAGAGGTTGATCGATAAAGCAGCATCCCAACGTCAGTATAAAGATCACATTAACCAGGAAGCACTATTTATTTACTGAGACAGCAGTAAACTACGCTGTTTTCCAAAGTGAATGTAACGAGGCATCTAGATGTGAAGAGTTATATAGAAAAAGAGAGAGGAAACAATGAGTCAAAATGGTATGCAACTAGGATTAATAACTATTCAGTGAAATCACCATGACCAAAGCAGTGTCACGGTGGAATTTGAAGAAGAGTTAATTTGTGAAGTTAACCCAACAGTCTAGAAAAATTTGTGGTGTCCTTGTTAAATGCTTCTTCAGCATCTGGTGTAAGGCTCTAAGGTTCACTGCTAAGCTTTTGGGGCCAAGGTGCAGGTGCCAGCTTTGCAATTTGCCCTTGCTATTAACTAAAGCCTGGACATGTAGTTACTTAGGGCTCTACCTAGCACAAAGAGTAGAAAAACTTGAAACAATTTTATTATAAATTGGTACTAATGATGACCAAAAACCATTTTCTGACATGAACCTATGACCAGCCAAATCTCTCTTGCCCTCTCTCTTTGTGCTTTCATGTGTAAATATATATAAAACAGCCAATTTGAAGCGTGTTTTGTGCGTGTTGGTGAGTGGCTGTACGAGAGAGATAGATGCTAACAAAGCATTCCAAACATGATGTTTCTCATCGTGACGATAAACTGATGTAGCAGACCAAATACCTCAGGCCTGAGAATCCTGTTCAGCTCCAAAAGTGGTTTCCCACCTGCATTTTTCAGCCCAAAGCATGAGTATCAAGACTTCCATCATAAACTAGCAAAGAAAGATGGAAATTCAGCTTAAGCGATTAACGTTTAATGCAGGATATCCTCTGCATCCCAGTCAACTCTGCATCATGCACAATGAATCAAATCATATGCATTATCTGGAAATGTCAGCTTCTGCGTTCCAATGACAGAAAGTGTTCCTCGCTCTAGATCGAACTGTATTTGTGCTTCATGCTCATCCTTTGGGGCAAATGACATGGTAATGACATCTCTGTCCAGCAAATAGCCACCCATGCTAGTGACACTACGGTCAACATCTAAAATAACCTGTATGTGCTTCCCCCATTCAAATTTAGGTAAAAGTCTAATAAAAACAAGCAAGAAACACTCAAACAAAGATATTCAAATCTTTAGAAACACTGAAACAAAGATATCAGTCCATAAATATTTACGTAGATGTTCATTTGATCACAAGCAACATAAGATGAACATATGACAAACCAAAGTTCTGCCACATAATATGGATTGGTATAGTTTCAGAATGATAGATATTTAGACTGAAAAATCCATTTATAATACCTCTCTGTAAGCTCAATGTAGCGAGTAACTCCGTCCTTGAACTGACTACCACCTCCTGGAAAAACAAAATAATCACCAGACTTGTGCACCCAATTGTGATCTTTCTTGTATTCAACAAGCTTAGGGTAAGGCACGTTGTTGTACCAAATCTGGAAAACAGAAGTAAGAAACCACATCACCATTTTGTCTGATCTGAGCGGCAATATACGTCAGCTGCATACTGCCAGGGTGAATGTCAACCTAATTATCCCAGCAAAGTGCCACATCAGCAATCATGTGAACTTCATTTTGGAAAATTGATCTTTCTTGCTTCATCACATTCATTTTTATAAAGTTAGACTTGATGTGATTTGAAAGCACATCATCCAAAGTATTTGCAAACACTAACTTTTAACGCAGATAAGCTTTAAGGTCAAAGCACCTCAATTTAGAACAGAGAGTAAATTAAAATTCTATACAGATGTATTTCATACATCATCATCTGATCTCAACAAAATTCAGGCTAATTTGGGTAAAAAGTATCTAGGAAATCAAACAGTCTTTCAAAAGATCAACCTATTGAAAACTTACTTTCTTATATTTGACCGAGAACCCACCTAAAACTAAATGGCGCTACCCATACATAAGCTGATAAGCAGACAATAAGCAAACTCCAATTACTTCAGCTATCATAAACAGAACATTTACAAATCAAACTATCTGTAACCCAATCAACACATGAAATGCGTTTTCAGCTGGCCGATTCAAGAACCCAAATAACAAAAATTAAAACAACTAAGAAACAAACAAACAACAGCAACATTTACATAATTACGTACCAACCAAGCAATTTTAAAAACCAACCTCATCCATAATTCCGCTAAAGCTAGCTTAAAATACCACAGTATCTATTCAGTGATCAAGAACTACTCTAGTGGATTCACAAACTTGTGGATTCAGCAGTTAAGTTTTGTATAGCAGATTTATTTTCCATAATAAAGTGCAAATAAATGAATAAACAATTGGACACTAAAATCAATTGACCTTTAACAGAATGAACCAATATAAGTCTTCAAGAACCGGATAAAGTCAGCAAAATAAACAACAATAATAATAAAGCAAATCAAACCAAAACAAAGTTTCAAACAATCTCACCATGTCCCTGCTTTTTGGGCACGCAACCGGCAGCTTATATCCAAAAGGCAACGGCACTAAACATCTCGAGCTAGGACTCGGGCAATGCCGTTCTCAGTGCTCCATGTGCCTCCTAGATGCCGATTTTTTTTATCGCTTCCAAATTATCCAAACACGGTATATAATCAACAGCAAACATCCCCGTACAAATCTCCCCTTTTATCAGATCCAAACGGAAGTCATCGACGGCGATGCTATTACTGGCAACATTATCAGTTTGACTAGTAAATGCCGCAGTAATATCACCAGTTTGCTAGCAAATGAAATGGCGGTGGTGGTATTAGGTAAAACGGTGACGTTTCGGGAAGGCGTAGGTTGAGGTTGGAAGTAAGAGACGATGTCGGCGGCGGTATTGTCGGTGGACGTTAGGAGGAAAACGACGACGGTTGCGAGTGAAATCACGAGAGCAAAAATGAAAGTATATTTTATCTCCTTGAAGAGATCCATTCGAGTTGAGTCAAGGTTTCTAGTTTGCGTAATTTTTGTTTGGTTGATTCAAGATCTATGCGAATTTTTAATTTGTATGCAAAAATGAAAAGTAAATGCTACTGCTGTTGCTGCATTTTTCAAAGAGAGAGACGCTGTTAATTTGCACGCGGATTCGAACGGTTGTTATCCGAGCAATAACAATCAATTGTTTCGGTTGCCATGACAATAACATTTGAGTCCCTAATATTTTATAATTTCTAAAAATAAACATTATTTTTCTTTATATACCAAAATAAACATTAAGATTATAAGAATAATTTGATTACTTTTATTAGAAATTCGAGATTTCTTTTGGAAGAATACGATTCATGAACTAGAAATTTATTCCGATATAAAGATATAAGCCAACAGAGTATGTTCTTACCAAAAACATTGTCAGAAATCAGGGATCCATTTGTTATTAGCCGTATTAGAGGAAACGGTGTCGTATTTTTTTGGCAGTAAAGGTACCGAAAGCGAATCGGCCTGCGCATTATGAGAGAACACAAAACCGGCGATGCGTAAATAAAAATTGCTCTTCCACTTCAGAATTGGAAACACTAGAATGTACAATAGAAATGAAACGCCATGCACCGACTGATTGGAGTGCCCTAGGCTGGGGCAGTTATCTTACAATGAAAACAGGTAAGAAATAATGATAGACACCGTTCATTTATCAATGAAATCTAAGCTGTGGAAGAGGACAGAAAACATAATGAGCACCTCGCACGTTAACAATCTCAGAGAGTGAGGAATATCTCGCTTTTCCCATAATCGGTAACTCATTATGAAATAATAAGGTGTTATGTATTTTCCTTGCCCTAAAATTTGCCTCATGAACTGGTAAACTGGCAAGACAGCTCAACAGTACAAATTGGATTTAACATTGGTTTCCCACAACCGCAAAAACTTGTTTCAAAGAAGAATATATATATATATATATATATTCTGCATTTTTCACTCGAACCCATGACCTGAATTTTCCACATCAACTTCTCCCATTCCAGTGTCTTCCTCTTCTTCACTATCTTCATCACCACTTACCTCCTCATTATCTTGGTTTAGCTTAGCCATGTGCTCTGCGAGCAATTTATCATCTCGTTCACTCACCTGAATCAATGCAACCGCAAATCAAAAACCAAAAAACAGCAGCGAGCACCCATATAAAGCAAATGATAGATTTAAACAGAAGTTTTTCATGAACAGGAAAGTTTGAATCAAAACAAGGTTAACCAAGTCAAAATTGAAACAAATGTATTGGCATTCACCGCTCTTGGCTCCTCCTTCACAAGAAGTTTTCCCTTGTGCTTCTCTATCGCTTCAGTGCAAGCGGCAATTGCTTTATTCAGAACTGAGATCCCTTGCTCCTGTCCAACCAAATATAAAACAACAATGTCATTAGAAAATATTACCCAAACTGCATCCATTGTAGCCAACAGGAAACATATGATTCCATATCCATGGAAAAACCAGTGCATGTACTATTCACGCACACATGAAATGAACATCACAAATGCCTATAAAAGCATGGAATTCCAACCCCCCTCCCAAACATTTGATTCAAGAGGTTTTACTTGAATCTGTTAGTGGCCTTATGAGCTAAAACTATTTTAAAAGTGTACGGTCGGCAGAGATAGAAAGGCTAAGCGTAAGGTTCAGCTACAACGTAGCTGTCAAGTTGACTAAACTTATTTCTGGACACCAACAACATTAGCTCCCATTATACTGGCTTTCCAAGACTAAATTAGTTGTGCTAACCTTGTCCAGGGTCTGTGTGGTAAGAACATAAAGTGGAGGAGCAACCAATTTGATTTTCACAGGACAATCATCATTGCCAGCAGCCTCAGCTTTCCGCATGGCATCCTGCAATGCCAAAATACACATAAGCAAGAACATATCAGTAATTTGAAATTAAGAGTTTCTTCGCAACTAAATCATGATAAAACCAAATAAATACCAGAAGAGAAATATGTAAATAAGACCTTAATGTGAAGTACACCGTCAAACTGGAAGCATTTCATTTCAATGTCTGCTCGAATCTTCAATGGTTGTGGGGTCATTCTTCTCCTAATATTCTTCACCAAAGCATCTTTCACTTCCTCTGTCACGGCTGGAACCACCTTAGTCATCTACAATGAGACAGGAGGAACTTAGTCATCAATGAAGAGAACAGGCATAATACCCTACCAGACCAAGTTTACCTCTTGTCCATCAGGGCCAGTTTCTTTGACTTCACGGGTGAGGGAATTTAAAACAGAATCAGGATCAGTAACAATAATCTTGAATGCCTGCATATTAAATAGAGTAGAAATTTAGAACTCCAATTGTAAACTTGAGAAACACAACTCGAGAGTTGCTAGCACTTTACCTCGAAAGCATGTCCATATTTTCGATACAAGGGCCAGCCAATATCGATATAAAGTTCCTGCAATAAAAGGCTTGTATTATCAAAGGCCAATTGTAGATATGTTGGTTAAGCATACACTACTATAGATAGGATAAATGAGCTCGCGTCCAGACAGTCACTTGTTGGGATGAAAAAATTGACTAGCCCAACAAAAACGCATAAAATGTAAAAGCACACACACACAAATAGGCCAGTGCGTTAAATTTAACCCCCACCCATGATGGCTGGTCGCTTGGTAAAGGTTCAAGCAGCAACTCTCCTAAGCAAACCAGTTCTTTGAAGGTATTGTACTTCAAGTTATAAACTTAGACACAAAAACCAAAGGCAACTACAGGCTTTACAACATTGCCAATAAATTAAAAGTAATACCAAAGATCAAAAACTAAATATCTCCATCCAGGCCAAATGCTTCAATTTTATAAGACCTACTCAGCCAATCCCAATTACAATTGAGGAAAACAACATAAAAGCATGAAAAAAAAAAACACACCTGAATAAAGCAGTAACTACACGTCAAGCAGACGCATCTAGTAAGCAAGAAAGAAAAAGATCAAATTTAAAACTTCTCCAACCATTTGAGTGAATTAAAGAAATATAATACGTTAAAACTGATCCAAACATCCTCAAAATTAAGTTCAATGGCATCTCAAACCCAAGCGGCACTAACAATAAGTCAAATGTTTCACATTTTCAAAAGCTAAAAAACACACGTACAAGCAAAAGCTTACAAATATTTTACTTACATAAATAACTCTGTAACAAAACAGAAAGTAATACATGAAAACCAAACAAACACCAATCATATGTATAAAAAAAGAACACAACCTTTTCCTCAGTCTCAATTGTTTGTTATCCTGTAATCAAGCTAACTAAAGTTTTATTCAACCAAAACTATATCCCATACATAAGCCACACCCTTCATATTTTTAGATAAGTAAACAAAACACTAGGACATGAATCTACTTTCCCTCAATAACATTGAAAATGGAAGAACAAGAATTAAAGAAACGTCAAGACGTTATTCCTAAATTCACCAAGAAGTAAATACATAAAAATCTACACTTAAATTTCTAACACTAAATTAATCCACAATGGATATTCCTAAACAATTGAACATTACAAACTATCAAATTACATTTAAAAGAGCTTTGCTGTTATTAACCCTAAATCGCTCAACACATAAACATTCTTTTTAACTCTGAATTCCCATGACTGAACACATATTGGAACACATATATAAAATGACTAACGAACTTAATAAAATCGAAATCAATACCTCTAAATCGATGCCCAGAGTCTCAGCCACGTGTCGCATGATAGAGTGCACGAGCTTGCTCTTATTGTATCTCTCTTCACAGGCCTGAATATCTTCTTCACTAACTCTCCGTTTACTCAAATCAATGTAACCTTTTTCCTTGTCAACACGCAGGACCATGACGGGCTCAATGCGGCCCACCTTGATGAGGCTACTGACACTACGAATACGACGCCGTGAGAGCTCCGAGAATAGGATCATCCCTTCGATGTTGTTGTACTCGAGCAGTGACACGTAGGCGCCCATGTCGGCGATGTTCTTCACCTGAATCATCACTGCCATGTCAACTTCGGGGTACTTGGCCTCGTACATGCGGCACTCCAGGTTCGGTGAGTGGCTAGCCATGATTGGTCGCTCGGAAAGTCTTTTCTGGGAAAAATTAGGGTTTTAAGTCAACCGGCGCGAATCCTCGAGACTGAGCAGAGCAGTAGTGTGCTGTGCGCGTTTTGGTTTTTCGATGGAGATAAATGTAAAAGGGTTTTATTTTATCTTTAAATGACCCAAAATTTCATTCCTAATTTTTGTCTAGCCCTCAAATATTTTTACAATCTTAACGAAAAAATAATTGGACGAAATTATCCCTGACTGATATTTATGTTCTCCTTATTCCAGTGAAAAGAGCAAGAAAATGAAAAGGAAAAAAAAAAGAAAGAAACGAAAAAAATTGTTACAATTTATGATAAATTTATTAAATAATTATAAAATCGTGTAAATTTTATGAAAAATTAATTTTGTTAAGAGAATTTATTTTTAAATAAATATTTTTTAAAATAAATCTTTTTCAATCGAAAAAATTCTTATTAATTTTTTAAATTAATCTATTTTTTTTAAAAAAATTTATTGAGACAGTTATTATTATTATTTTTAATCTTCGGAAGAAAGGGGTTCGCAATGGTATGATAATATGCTTGGAGCAATACAGTGACGTTTTCATCAAAAGTTATAGTGATAGCTGTGCCGGCTGAAAACCTGCATCTATCCCCGGGCAACAGTTTCAAGGATACCCATGCAGGGACAAGAGTGGGCTCATAAAGTAAGATTACGGTTGTGATTAAACTGCCTGTTCCACTGGTGCTGCAGCTCGTGAGCTAGCAATCAATAATCTTATGGCATACTCCATCTTCTGTGGATGTTGCTGTTACCATTGTTGGACAAGAACAAAACAGCAAGAAACTTTCAACATTCAGGTAATTTTTCTCCATTGTAGACGAATTCTGAAGCATCGGTTTTTAATCTCCGCTGATTATAATCTTAAAACTTAAAAGTCTATTTTGCAGGTTGATTCATGTGGTGACTTCTTAACTCATTTCATGTGTTGCTGTTGCGCCGTGGTTCAAGAATGGCGTGAGCTGGATTGACTCGAAGGCTTCAAAGGTAGTGCCATAGGCTTGGCCTAGTAAATGTGAAGTTCAAGGTCGGAATCTTCGACTTTCCAGCGTAGGAATAGAAAGATCTCCTTCTGATCCCATTCCCATTTTACTTGGCTCTAGAATCCCAAAGTCCCCGTAAAATCCATCCCCAATATCAATCTGTGCTATGCATGCAGGCACGTTGTTGAATAAACAACAACGTTCAGATAAGGTTCAGTGGCTCATACCAATTATTATTATGCAGGCACGTTGTTGGCATCAATCTGTCCATATCATTAAAGTTCAGTGGTTACCCAGGTGAATATCTCACCGGGGCTTAGCTGATGCTTACGGCAAATTCATTTCTGTGCAAGTTGCCAAGGGACACAGACGATTCCTCCACCGTATCATTCATTTCTATGCAGGTTGCCATGTAAGACAGACGATTCCTCCACCGTATCATCAATATATGAAGCCATGAGTTTTATCATATCATGGCTTCTCTATCGATTCTACGCGTGCATATAGAGAGACATATATGAAAATACATCAAATAGTGTATAGATTTACATATATATTGAAAAGAAAATGTGCTTATGCTAGTTATATTTTACAAGTCAAATTGTTGTCGGTTCTAGTTTTCAGTACTCAGAAATTATCGAAAACATATTTCAGATAAAGCAATCAGCATTTTAGCACCATGCATAAGATTTGACTTCCTAAAACAAATAAAATTTTCATAAATAACTTGGTAGTAACCGGTCAATTGTACAATGAACAGGTGAAGACTGAACTCAAGTATGCTGGAGAATATTTGGGTTATGTTGTCCATAGATTAGAAGAGGGATTATCCAAAATGGAACTCTGCTAGAAGGAGCTGGCCATGGCTGAAAATCAGATTACAGAGTGCGAACAAGGGAAAAAAAAAACACGCAAGAAATACAATCTATTGTTGGTTCAAAAATAAACTACAATTCAACTTTATGAGACTGCACATCATCTTTCCACAGCAAGAACAACCAATGGAGTAACGATGACGCACTGGATTTGGGCTTCTGTACTGGTTGCAGTCTTTACATTGCATAGCACATTATAATCGTACTTTAAATGAGGAGCAACAATTGTTTCCTATAAATAAACCAAAAAAGAAGATTTCACAATGATCATGTGAGAAGCAACAATCTGCAATGATGTAAGAGTTTGGAAGATTACAGCACCTTAAAAACATCGAATGCACAGATATTAGTACCATCACAACCCTATTCACAAACACAAGAAAGATTACTTCCAATGGAATCGCTATAGCACAAACCCGAAGGCAGAAAAATGTTGATAACATAACGAATCTTGTAGCAGCTCAACAGTAATAATCATTCAAATGATTTGAAGAGAATAAAATACTAAAATTTGAAAAACTTTAGTTTGTAATTTATTTTTAATCTGGCCACTCCAACGCATCATAGAAATAAAATTTTGTATCTTCTGAGTAACAAAAACTAAGAACTATATGAAAGCTGAGATTAGCATGCAGTAAACTGTAGCTTCAAAGACCCCACACCACAAACCAGATGAATCTTTTTTTTTTTTTTGGTTAAAAAAGAAAAGAACAATTATCTAGAGCTTACTGGCATTGGAACAGGATGGTCATTATGAAGTACTTGCGCAAAGTACCTGTTTGATGAGTTAGCAGGACGGCTGTACAGAACCAGCATGTTATTGCCAGTAAAGGGGGTGACAATGCTGCCTCTCCAATTTCTACTCTGGGAAGGATTAGGAGGAAGTTGCAAGGGTTCTTCCCTTTCTTTTGGTTGGAATTCAGAATTATTAAAAAGTTCATTGAGAAAAAGGAGCTTGTAGATAGTGTACTGTTCTCTATATTTCACACAAGAATTCAAGAACTAAATACCAAGGCCCCGCCACATCTTTCAAGGAAAAGGCCAAGCAAACAAGTGAAAAGAATCACTGTTTCTGCATGTGCAAACCGAAGTCTTGCCTTTTCATAACTTCCAGGAGTATGTTTATCTGCAAGATTAGAAGCTGAAGATAGAAGTGATGCCATTAGCAAAACCCTTTCATAAGCTGAACCAACTATTTTTAACAAGGAAAGATATGTAAAATCTACTCCCAAATAACATTTATGTTACCTTCTTGAGCCTTAATAGCTTGTTTCATTGATTGAACAATGTCCTCAAGCAGTGGTACTCCCATTCGATAGTTTAATGATTTATGACAATCCTTCAATATAAATACCTCTTAGTCATTTGTCCACTCCAGCAAAGCAACCTAAAACATGTAAATATACTTTGCAAGTTAACAACATAATGCAGGGAAGACAGACTAATTTTTGTATTGATGAACTAGTGTTCATTAACAAGTTTAAATTATGAAAATATTCAATCATCTAGCAAAATAAATTATTGTTTTCTTAAACTAATCAACCATTTGCTGTATTATTTACTTCTTCAGAAGGCAAGAGGAGCATCAACTTAACTTTTATAGGCAAGGAACAAAAACTGTGATGACCTAGAAAGAAGAAGTGAGCATGACAATGCATCACATGCTATATTATTCACTTGCATAACAACCAATGAGATTAAAAATCAACAACTCAAATTTTCAATGACTTCAAAGCTTAAACATGATGATTTATCACTACAGAGCAACATGTAAAGAAGAAAGAATAATATATGAATTAATACAATCACAAATCACATAGACGATATCAAATCTTTGTACCTCCCTAGGAGTGAAAAGGCCCCAAGCTTGATCAGTTATATCCAACAAGGATGCTTCCTGTCACATTATAAACCAACCGAAATACCCTCACATGAGTAAATATCAATTGCATACCATTCTAGACTCAGGAGATGGTATAATTTGTCTGATGAAATTTGCATGAAAAAGAGTTACCTGATTACATAAAAAAACCAGAGAGAAGAAATATCATGTCTTGTGAAATTCAGTTCATATCGAGTTGATAATGAAGATGTAATTTCATCAAAAATTGGTTCCTTGAGCCTTTCAACCGCGGGCTCCTGACTTTTCCTAAAATAGTGCATCCATAATATCGTTTGAGCAATACGGAAAATTTCTGAGAAAATGATAAATGTTTGGCCAGCTTGAATATGGAATAAGTTATTCTCTCTTTCACCCATCAAAATGAATTGAAATTTAAGTAAATAATAACTGATACCCAGAAATTAAAAACTGAAATAAAGAGTAACATGTATGTCTACATGTCTGTTTAAACCCCAAGATAAAAAAATCATCATAAATACCTTGTAGTTGTCACAGCAATCATGAAACCGCAGCTTTATATCACTAACACGGCTTTCACTCGTAACAGCAAATGCTCAGTGACACCCACCTAGACTTCCTTTCCCGCTAAACAGTCCCATGCCAAATGCTACTGCACAAGCAGATGCCTGAGGAACCTATTCCATCAAAGAAGAAAGAAATGTAAGTGCAAAATGAGACAGAGGAGCAATGTCCAGGGCGAGGAAAATACAGACTCAAACCAGGCCAATGTCGCAACCACAATTTTCCCATTAGAATCAATTAAGTTAAAACAAGTGAAGAATGAAACAAACGGTATTTCAAAATTTTCATATGTTTGACAAGTAAATCAAGAAAGTAATGGAAAAGCAATTGTTAGCAGTACTTTTCCATCAATCTCATTTTAATTTTGAACTTAAGGAGCACCTCAATATCAAGAACAGTTACATGATTAGAAGAAAAGATTATTTACCTGAGTAGCCTTTAAGGGATAGATATCCGGGTGATATTCCTCATTAAACAAATCTGAAAATCTTTCCCTAATCCTGATTCCAAGATCATACAATTCATCATCTCCTTTGCTAATCAATTCTCCACCCTTCAATTTTCCTTTCCAAGGAGACTTCCATTCCTTTAACCAGCCAGGAACTTTCTTAAGAGACAAACCTTGTTCTTTGACTTCCCTTATAAGTACTTCCAAATGATCAGCCAATCTATCCAATTCCCTCGTCCATTTCTTCGCAGGAGCACGCGTCCTATGCCTTGCCTGGGTTCCCAAAGACGTTTAGTTTCATCTTCAACATGGGACTAAATTTGATTTTAACACTCACTAATTCAGCCATTGTTGGTATCAGACAAAATCCGACGCCTTAAGTAAAGAGATAGCTAAAAGAGCCCAAAACATACAATAATCACTAGCTACACATGATTCCGCAATTTTTTTTTTATCTGTAAAATTTAAAAATGAAAATTATCAAAATTAAATATAAAAATAGCATATACGCACCAGAAGTCAAAGGAAAAATTACCACAAGATTTAAGTGGACCGGACTGCATCCATCGGGAATTTCGGAAGGCACAAAGTTTTTATCAGTAACATCTTTCACGACATTGTATCTGCGCATAAAATAAATAATAGCATAAAAACATGCGATTACTACACTTCATTAACAGATAATGAACGACTAATCTGAGAATGTTAACCTTAAAAAGCAATAAATTTGATCTCTAATGCAGTCAAAACGAGGAAGACCTTGTTACAGTTGAGAGGTGTGGTCGAATCTCGAAACCTTGAGCGATATCATGTAATTGCGTTAGTAAAACTAAGAATATGATCAATGCAGGAAAAAACCACGTTTCTCTTCATGTTTCATTTCCTCTCGAATGAGTAACAGAATTAGGCGAGGCGCCGTCTACGATGTTTGCGTGAAAAAGTGTTCGATTGGCGGTGCATTTGAGGGGCAGCGACACTGATAGCCCGCGACGTGTTCATACTTTGACGACGGCGCAATGAAACAGCTCTTAGAGTGCCACGTGGCAGTCTCGTTAGAAATTCATTTTTCAATCGGACATTCAGGGTCGGGCCGGGGATACACCCGGCTATAGAAATGCCGTACCAGAAGGATAGGATGCCGTCGGTCCCGGTATAATCCCAACGAAAGAGATGCTGGACCTAAAAGGAATCTGGGTTTTTCGAGCCCAATGCTGGCCTAATGCTCTAGGCTTTGTGAGAATTTGGGCTGTCAGACCATAACATGTAAATATCGCCTTGAGCAGTCCATCTGACCGTATTGCCAATATTTAAAAGTTTAAATGTCAATAAAAATAATCACAAATCAAATAATTATTATTAATTTAAAAAATTATACTTACTGTTAATTCGAAAATAAAGTTATATTTTATCCAATGTAAAATATAATACAGTACTTTGTTATCTTTCAAGTTTCCAATTAAACAAATTAGATCTTGGATTAAACATTATTAAGCCAAGATTTCAATATTTATGTTAATCTTTATAACTTGATCGTTGTGGAGCATAATTTTTGGCCTGTATATTTCTCCATGTGATATAGCTGTACGTTATGCTTTCATGCAATCACCAAGAATCTCAACCTCGAATGGAAGTTTACGGGGCACGGCGGGGCCCGGAGAAGTCCCGCCGCCGATGCGGAAAGTTGTCCCGTCAGTGCGTCTGAAGGACCAACAAATTATGGCCAAATACTGATACGTCAAGCAATACAGGTAATCAATACAGTGCCTCAGACAGAAAGCCAAATGTCACTGCCTGCCACTTGTTTCATTTAGCAGATTTTAACTGATCTTCAAAGGTTATGACTCAATTATCTCACATACGCATTCATATATCAACAACGTGAAAAGTTTCCACACCAACTGCATGACTAAAGTTTTAAGTTTCTAAACGAAGAACCAACAACCCAAAGCACAGCATAGTTCGAGAATTCAAAATGGTAGCTGGGTACAGCGCAAGATGTGTCCATCATCATGCCACAACTTCCTCCTCATTGAGCAGCATCTGATCGAAATGCCAAACTCCTGAAAGTTCCATTGTAATAACCAGTTTAGAGGGAGAAACAGAAAATAATTCAGATTAGTACAAGATCATATCCATAGGAAGTTGAATCCATAATGTTAACATCAACTGAAAAGTGAAAAGGGAACAAAATGGTACAAAATTTTAGCTTCTTACCGTGTCCTTTGCCCACCCTTCTCAGCTGAGCAACATATTCTGAGATCTTTTTGATAGCTTCTACCTGCAAACAAAAAAAAAAAAGAAGAAGGAAGAAGAAGAAGAAAAGAAAGTTATAAACCACTCTTCCCTAATCATAAAATGAAATTCATAACAGAGAATGAAATGTAAATGTTGTACTTTACCTGCTCAGCCAAAAACTCACTTTCAACAAAATCTGCTAGCTGCACATCATTGTTCCGATCAGCTGCCTGTAGGTCCAATGTAAAGAATGGTTCATGAGAGTGATTTCCTTGGCCAAAAGAACTCACAACCTCAATGCGTTAGCATTTCTAGACACTATCGCTTATATGAAAAAGTCAATGACACTATCTGCTAAGTTAACATCAAATACAAGTTCAAGATAGTAACCAGTATAAGTTTTAAGATATTGAGTATGCTTTACCTTGTGCAAGTTGAGGAGTTTCTCATTTGTTAGCTTCTCCAGAGACAATGCAAGCTCCATGGCTGAATCATTGCACAAACAATAAGTGTCAAACAAATAGCTACTCATGCAACCAGTTATCATAAAGGGAGTTCAAGTAGGTCAAAAACATATGGACAACTTTATCCATTGTCACCCAAGTAAACATAACTACTTAAGTAGGTCCTTAGGCATCGCTACAACGCATGTAATGTGAAATCCAGAAGGATTCTCGAGGATCAGTTCATGCTCATTCAATTATTCATCAACCCACCACACGCCTACGAAGTAAGAATGCACTCAAATATCATTTAATTACATTGTCCTCCAAGTTATCAATAAATACTCAAATCTACACACATTAATACATATGTAAAACAAATAAAATTAAATCCTTTGATAATAGACATGCAAATAGAGATGGAATATGATTCATAAGTCTCATGTGATATGGAGATCTTTCATACAATTTGCATGATGACAATGTACAAAATAAAAGGCATTTAATGTTCACCAATATTTGAACTTAATCGATTTTCTCAAAATAACACCATATGCTGAGATACAACTCAGTAAAATTGCATTCAGTGACCTCATTTCAGTAATCATGTCCATACATACAGAATAATGCTCATCAAAAGATACAGCTGTAACTAATATCATGAAATTTACCATACTGAGCATCTCCCTTCTCAGCATGATCAAACTCACTAAGGGGCATCAAAATAGATTGCAGCTTTACTTTTCCTCCGCGTTTGTTCTAAGGATTATAAAACAAGAAACATTAGCAAAACAACACCGTGATGGATCATATGAAGTTTGAATGCCCGCCAACAAATAGTGAATAGACAATAACAAAAGTATATATAGAAGCAACAAATCAAACACCTGATATTTCATAAATTTCTCGGCATGCTCTCTTTCTTCTTCGCTTGATTCCTTGAAAAACCTATTGAAAGAAATAGTGAGCTTTAAACACAACGAGGAGAAAGCTGAGAGAACTTTAAGATTTCCAATAAAAACAAATTACTTGGCAAGACCCTTGAGAGCGACGTTGTCTCTGTCAAAGTAGGCAAACATGGCATGGTACACATACGAGACATTGTATTCCACACTGTTACACAATAATAAAACCATCGTTACGAGAATAGAATGCAAAGAACAAAAGAAAAAACTTTTACAACAGCAAGAGCAGAGCATTAAAGCAAACACTTTTGCAGTGAATCGATACCAAACATCAAAAAGTTAAGCATAAACTAGAAAAAAAAACAGAGGAAGAGCCTTAAACAAAGCCCAACACTAATAAATCAACAAGGAAAGGAAATCAATTTCACGAGACATGAGCTTTTAATCGAACACTGCATGTATAAACTAAAAAAGACCTCACACAAGTGACGACCGATATAAAGATAATTTCGAAAACACTAACACAAACCATTTTTTTTTTTTTAAAAAAAAAGAAATACATTTTGAATACTTATATAATTCCAAAACAAGAAAATGGGAACCCACTTGATCTGTTCATTGATAGCGGCCTCGCAGTCATCGGAAAACTTATGCCTGGCAAGAGAAACTTGAGGCAAAGTTGGTACCAAGTCAAGCTCCTTTTTGACCTCTTCAAAGGGCGCGAAAACAACGCCGGTTAAGGGGCTATTACTAGAACCTTTTGAGGCACAAACCACAACCCCAGTTCCATTTTTTGCAGAAGAAAAAGCAAGATTTGAATTCAACGAAGAACCAGAAGAAACATAGGAACACAGAGGATTTAGAGCCTCCTTCTGCGGGCTGAATATCGAGAAAGCAGGAGACGCTTTGAGCAACATATTTTTGCTTCTGTTTTCCTCTGTTTTTGTTCTCGATTTCGATTTCCGACACCAAAACAAGAAAACGATATGAACAACAAAAGAAAATGAAACGGTGGCTACGTGGTGACGAAGACTGCAAGTGAAGAAAATAAAAAGAGTGTGGCTAACGGCCAGAGATTGGGCGGGCTAATTGAATCAGGAAAAGTGGACGGTCAGGATTGAGAGGTGGACGTGGGCGCGTGCTATGCTCGTGGTATTTTATCCATTGTCGGTTGTGGCTCCTGGGAATTTGAATCTCAAGGAAAAATCTAGTATTCTGGGGGCATTTATGGGAAATTGTGACAAATTTATGGTTACTTTTATTTTTGGTAATTTAATTATTTTCTTATTTGTACTTTATAACGCCCGCCTAAAATAAGACAAAATAAGAGGCACAATCTCACCTACTAAGAGAATATTATTTACTTTTAATTTCCCAATAACTGCTGTTAAATTATCTTAAATTACAAATTTGTACAATTTTATATTGCTAATTAGAACTGTATAGTTCAAATTTTCTTTTGACAACTGACATGCTAATGAATTATTATTAGTGCCAATGGCATGCCAAGTGGGCTTTCATAATTGGAGGAGACAAAAGTGCCTGTCAAAACTAATCCCTTTCGTTTAATTATCAAATGATTTTTGGAAAGAAAAAAAGTAGATGCTCTCGTGACGTTCTTTTAACTTTGGAGATAAGGTCAAGGATAAAGATGAAAATAACTTACACTAATTATCCATCTAATCAAACACAATTGAAGTGGGAATGGCTTTAAATGTATGATAAAGGGCTGAATATAATTTTATGGTTGTTGTTGTTGTTGTTTTAATTCTATTAATGTTATAAATATTTATGAGAATTCTATGGTATATATAAATTAACATGTCGTTTTATCGTATAAAGTTTAATGTGTCGTATTTTTTATTTAAAAAAAAATAAAAATACGTGATAATGATACGTTATTTTGACCTAAATTTGTATTATGATTTTATAATCCGTAATTATGTGATAAGAGAGGTTAGTTTTAGTTGAAGGTCACATGCAGGGTGCACGTGGGAGTGGTAAGGTGATTCGTTAGAATAGTGCAACAAATGCACATGCTAGCCGTCACATGACAAGGGGTGTTGACCGACTCGTAGTGTACAGAACGGATAATCCAGACCTTTTTTTTTTTTTTGAACGTGATTATTTGGGTTTGATAATGATATGGACCGACGAGACGTCACCGCTTGTCATTGCATTATTCGTTTCATCTCGGGCTTTTCGGAGTACACTTTATACCTTCTACCGGTGTCCTAAATGAACCCGTTCTCCAAGATCAGCCCATTCTGAAAATTTTGAAGTGAAATGGAAACTGAAAAAATATTGCAGGGAAGCCACGACAAGCGATGATGCTCTGCTGGCTCCTTTAATGGGAGCATTGGATGTGTCGTAATGCTTTGCCTCATAAATTGGCAAAGAAAGATGTCTGTTTTCTTTCTCGTAAATTATTATCTCAAAATTCGATAATTAATTCACAGAATCCAAACAATCCCCATAGTGTTTCTAATTTTTGTCCATATCCATGGCTTCCCTCACTTCTACCCAGAACAAATTAGGGTTTTGTGCTAAGAAATCTCTGTCATTGATTCCATTTATTAATGAAAGGAGAGCTGTTTTTTATATTGGAAGACCCACAAAAAAAAAAAAAAAACAAAGAAGCTTGGAATCGTGTGATAAAGAGCCATTAATGCATTAATGCAAGCGATACAGGACTTAGATGGGTAAGCTAGTGTTCTATCAATTTCACTTTTAATTGTTAATTTAATGTCAGTATCGCATTAAATTTCTTGCTGGGGTTCTGTTTTTCTTTGATTTCCATCCCGTTATATCATAAATTATTATTTAATATATACAGTGATTTATTTACTTTGCTTGCAATTTCTTATTGCCATTTGATGGATCCTTGGTTTTTATTATTATTATAATTATTATGTATTATATATTTTGATCTATACTGCACAACTTCTCGCACACTCACGTGTTGGTACCTGTTATAAATATATGTATCTCTAAACTCCCATAATTTCTTCATTCTCCTCCCCTTGACATCCTTTAAAAACTTTTGTGCTCTTCTCCAGTGTCCACTACGATCTTCCTCCCTCCTTCCTAGCTTTGTCTTCAGACAAATATGGGCGGAAATTCTCCGTGTGCCTCGTGCAAGTTGCTGCGACGCCGTTGCGCCAAGGACTGCGTCTTTGCTCCTTACTTTCCTTCAGATGATCCCCACAAGTTTGCCATCGTTCACAAAGTTTTTGGTGCCAGCAACGTTGGCAAAATGTTACAGGTGCATACTCACATTTATACATACTCGTGTACGTATGTATATCTACAGAAAATAAGAGTTTTAAGTTTGATTTTACAATTTCTTTTATGTGATTGTGACGGAGCAGGAGCTTCCAGTTGAACAGAGAGCTGATGCAGTGAGCAGTTTGGTATACGAAGCAAATGCGAGAGTTAGAGATCCAGTATATGGCTGTGTTGGGGCGATATCTTTGCTGCAAAACCAAGTGTCGCAGCTGCAAATGCAACTAGCAGTGGCACAAGCAGAGATTTTATGCATCCAGATGCAGCAAAAACCGACGATGAATATCCCAACTACTCCACGATTAATCAACGACCACCCAGATGACAAGTCTTTTCTTCTCCAAAATAACCTCCCTCGTCATCATCAGCACCTTAACTTTACTTCTTCTTCATCTAGCAATGACACTGCAATCCATGATTCCCTCAAAAGTGGGAGCATTTTCGGACATGACACGGTCTCTTAATTGAATCACTTTTGCCTTCTGCTTAATCTACAGTTCTTGAATTTACCTCTTCTTGTTCAATCATTAATACATTAGTTATTTGTTTATTTATATATTTTTAAATCCATAATTAATAGAGTGGTTGAGATCAAGAAGAAATTGTCTTAAACAAGGGTAAGTGGACTTAGGGTCAACTCTTCTAGCATGTGAGCAAGTGAAGTAAACTAGAAATTTCTCAGTACATAAACCTGTTTAACCTGTAAATTAAACCAGTTGGCTGGTCGGTGGTTAATTTCTGTATGCAAGGCTTTTGGCTCTTTATTACAACCTCAAATAAATAATAATACAATGGCATAAACTTGATTTACAGAAACAGTAGAATGGCTCCATTATTAATGACATATTTCGCCAGTCATGAGTCACGGGTAGTGACCTTGTCTAGTTTCAATATTTTTCTAATAAAGGCAATGAGTAAAAAAAAAAAAGAAGCATAAAATTGACATTGACTGCCACGTGCCCAAAGCTAACAACTTTCTTCTCCTCCCCCTGATGCTAATTATACACAGTGCGTGTTCACGTGTAGCTTTTTGATAAATTTAATATTAAATAATAATATACGATTAATTTTAAATTTTAAATCATATTTTAAGAGTTTAAGAAGCTTCTGTGTCCTCCGTCTCCGTATAATTATGTATCGAATCAAATTAATAATATTCAACTTGAAAATTTTATTTTCCAGTAATCCTTATCAAATCCAGGTTTTTGGTGTGGCAACTTCTGAAGCAATTCCCGCCGTAGCTGTAATTAGCTCATCAAACTGTATTATTATCAGTCAATTTTGATTTTTCAAATTTAAATTAATTTTTTTTAATGTGATCATGTTTTATCTTAATTTTGATATTTTTATTTTCAAAATTTAAGATATTTTATTTTTTTTATCTTTAATTTTTAACAAAATATTGGTGATAAATATTAATAATAATAAATAATTTATATTATATTTTAATAAAATTTATAAATTAATTTTATATTTTATTATTTAAATTAAAAATTATTTATTATTTACTATTTTAAAAGTCAACATTTACTTAAGATAGAAAAATTAGTCAATTCATATAATAAAATTTTAATATTTTAAATTTGAATTAGATTTTTGGATAAAATTATACATTTATTTTAATTTAATATTTATTTGCCTTGTCTTAATTGTAACATTTTTGTAACATGAACAAGATTTAATGGTAATAATTTAATAAAATAATTCTTAACAACAAAAAATTGTGTTTACAATGTTAATGCCTGTGCAAGATCACATGATATACATGCTTGACCATTTTTATTAGAGGCAAAGGCAGCTGTTAATGATATTTGAGATCAAATGAAGGAAAAAGACAGAACATGTACATAGAATTCCAAAAAAATGGACCCATTTTTGTTGAGAACATGAAGCTTCAGCGGCATCAGACAGTCAAATGAAGCTTAAACAAGTCGCCATAAGGAGACAAAGGAATGCATTTCCCTTTCATTCTATCAACTTCCAAAATTTAATGCTTTGCGGAGACAAAAGAAAGAGACTGGAGCCTTATTTTCTCTTTTGAGGGCTCGAGGATAATACTTCCAAGCACAAATATTATTCAATATTCTTTTTAAAATGTTATATTACATTACAAGTAGTTTGAGAATTGAATGCTGTTTATACTAATTAGAACCAAGTAGCAGATTGTCAAGAAATCTTGATTTTCGGCGCCACTCTTTTTGCATATGCTCGCTGGGTTTCAGTATCTTTGATTATTCTGTGCGTCAAAAGACTTGCTGAACTCGAGGAAGATATTACTGAAAAGTATATACGAGTCTATTGTTCTCACTATTCTGCACAAAAATGGAGGATTATTGCATGTTATGTCAGCCTACTACAAAGAAGAATTAAGTTAGGCAGACTGCCGAGAGACATCAAATGCTGCAAAGATAAATGTAATACGTACAACAGCAGTGGGAATAATGATACGGCAGTTCATTTTTATTATCAGGATGGAACAGTAGCCAGATACAAAACAGTATTAATCACTCTTTGAAGGAATTGAAATTACTTGTCTTCAACATTCAGTTGAAGAAATGGAGAATCATTCAGATTCTGGCTTGTCCCATCAACAGCGCATACTTGAATAATGAACTTGAGACTATCAGTTTTTGAAGGGATAACTTGGTTAGAAACGTAAAAGGACTCCACTTGCGCCACCCCAAGATACTCATGTGACACTTCTACTACCCTTCCATCCGTATTTCCGACTGCTTGTTTCTCAATGTAGATGTTATACTTTGGGAACGGAGAATCATTCCTGTCTTTTAATTTCCAAATGATTTTAACATTCAGGGTTTTGGCATTCTGAGAATCTGAAGTCCATTTGATATATTGTGCCTCAACTAGCCATGAAGAATATGGAGGAAAGACTGTATTCTGTCTAGAGGTTTTAATAGAAATATCACCAAGAATTGCGAAATAATCTGCTGGGCTGCGACTAAATTCATTCTGTTGGCCATCTGATCTGGATTCCACGCTCGAGCCACTGTTCTCGGGATCTGGCCTGTAGCATACAGCACCGATTCCTGTCATTGTGTATCCGTTCATTTGAATGCTGCACTCCTGTATGACCCATCCTGGAGCTACTTCTGGGCCCTCAACTCGACATGGAACGATCACTTCACTGAATTTGGTTGAAGGTCGACCTATTCCCCAGGATGCAAGAAGTACAGACTTTCTTTCTTCTGTGGCAGAAGAGAACTCAAGAAGAAGGCCAAGCAGAGAATTTTTTTCTGATTTCACCTGCAGCAGATGTAAAGTTTGGAGTTGTTCTAAATGGAAAGTAATAACGGTTTGAGATGCTGTTTTCTCAGCAACCTTGGTTCATAGAAGAATTAGCTTACGGAATATGTGAAATAGACAGGCAAATCCCCCAACAGAAGCTCTCCTTGAAAGAGCCTTGCGATGAATTGCACATTGTTTTCAAGAGTTCCTTTAAACGTGATGTTTCCACCTCCGCTGTAAGATGCTTCCTTAAAACTACAATTGCAAATATATGATTAAGGCAGAACTGTGATGCAAAGTATAGATAAACTCTACTAAGGTTTCTTTCATATTGAGGTATGATGGCTTTTAAGCAATAGTTGATATGAAATGAAAGTACTAAATGTCAAATATTGGTAAAAAAAAAAAAAAGGTATATCCTACTAAAAGTTGGTGTTACGAAACTCTTTTTTAACTTTACTTGCAAAGTTAAGTGGAATACTACAATCCCCACCAAAACCTAAATAAATTAGCTCAAGGAGAAATTGTGAATGAGGAGGCACTTTTGGTTCTATTTTGTTTTTCATGCATAGATCTAGAAGAAGGATTTGCATTTCGTGCAGTTACCCTCTCAACTTATGGTTCCTCATAAAAAGGTCTTGATGGCAGGAGAAAAGAGTAACAAGATGCAGAGCAAATCAATTTTGATCCTCAGGATCATTAAAAATGCTCTTTCTTACTCCAAACATAATACGAAATCTGAAGTTTCACAGAAAGATAAAAATATATCAAAATCAGTTAATGGTTTAGATCACTTTCTCATTCCCATATAATGAGATGTATATATTGCATTGTACTATCAGCGGAAAAGGAAGCTGTGAATATGTTCAAAATTTAGTAATTTTGGGAGATATATATGAGCATTAAAGACTTACTCAACAAGAACTAGAATGGTATCTGGATTAGGGTTGTCTTTGAACTCGAGAAAAGGCTGCCACAGATATAGGACAAAGTTAGAGGAAAAGCTTGAAATGCAGATCAACATCAGTGACACAACTAAAAATATTCCAAACATAATTGACAGATGCAGTAATAAAGTCCATTTGTATAAAGTCCATTTGAAGATTATTATTATCAATATGCCCATGTAAAGTCACTAAGCATTGCATAATTAGTTGTTAAGTTCCATGAAGATCAATCCATTACCCAAATACACAACCATATGAATGAAATAACTTTACAAGAAAAGGAAAAGAAAAAATATCCTGAATATGGGGTTATGCTACAAAAATGACAAGCAAAAGAAAGAAACAACAGGTCCACTCAGTGCTTACCTGAAAGCCTTGGGAAGAAATGTTATTCCATTGAGCGTCCGACACTTGTCCACCTTCAAATGAAATATGTAAACCATGACCCTGAACAATTTTGTGATGGTCAGAATTTACAGAACTGGCATCTTATGGGATGTAATTGATTGGCTGCAATGCTTATGAAGATATAAAAAAGAATCCGAAATTTAACATAGTTGCTACCTGATCAAAATTTGAGTAGAATGGTAATACTTTTGGATACTTCTGGAGAATACCCCATGACTTCTCAACAAGGGACCACCAACTGCAGTAACAACAGTGTATTACAATTAAGTTCACCAAACAATTTATTCCTACAGGATACTATCTCCACAATGAAAGTAAGAATCATGATGCCACAGATAAAAAGTATTGAAAAGATAATCAATTAACTGAAATAAAATAAACAGAAGATAAAAGTCATAGTCAAGGACAGATTCAGGTCAGAAGAACTAAAGCATCATTGTAAGAAACCAGGCAATTTAGAAGAAAAAGTTAGGCTTAACAGGAAAAGGTTATAAAAATCTGTTGCCATGAGAAAGAGAGCAACTAACATAAATGCAAAACTTAGAAACAAGTGCTTAAGTTCAGAAGTGAAAATGACAATTTTTCCAGCTTGGATTGTCTCTGCTTGTTATGCTACAAAGGGTCCAGTGGTGTCCACATGAGTGCAATTCCCACATAAGTCAAATAGGTAGTCAAACAGGGGATATAAAAAACAGTAAGAATGGTATCATTTATATGATAAATGCAACAATATTGAGGGATCTGTGCGTAAGTGTGGTGGGACGGACAAGCTTCAAGATGCTTCAGATTCATGGAATTTCACAGCAAGAGACAAGTTATTACTGATTTTGAGCAGTCTGAAAGTCAGGGGGTTGCTTAGTCTCATAGACCCATCCAGGAGCAAATATGGCAGCCGACACCTCATACTTCTTTAGCACATCAAGGGCAACATTTGTCTGATTAACAAAGAATTATTATAGTTAAGAACGAAATCCTTCCACTGTTCGAATTTGATGCATAAATCAGTGAAGTTAACAACTCAAACTACCATTAATTGTACTTTAAAAAATGCAAGATATTGTAGCTGGGATTATCATCTTCGCTATACAAATCAACTTCAAAACAGGTCTGGTAAGTGAGGAGTCCATGTTCATGGGTTCAAAATAGTACACTGCCTATATATGGTATAAATAAAGTACAATACAAGAACCAGAACCAAAATAAAAAATATAACTTAATTTCGTTCAACATGTTAATGCAAAGGTAGTTTTTTTGGATTCGAGAAATGATACCCCATTGCATGTGGCTACAAGAGCCTAGAGAATGGAAATTCAAACTACTAACAGGATGCATGATGATGCAGCAGGTATCAGGGTATCTAGATAAAGATGATCAGAATAAAATCATATTTGCTGATTACCTTCCACATTGAATGAATCAAATTAGATGATAAAAACCAACAGAATAATCAAATTAAAATTTATGCCATGCAAAATTTCCAAGTAAGGTAACACAAAAACTAACGGGCCACATACATCCCATTGTCCACCTCCAAAAGTACCCCTTCCAAATACATCTATTCCCATGTAGACATCAAACTTCCTATCACCTGCAATAGCTGCTGAAAGTTTTGGGTAGTCTTCCTGCATAGGATCCAAGAAAATTAGCACCCAAAAAACAATGATTAAGTTCCAAATGAGGGGCAAAGATAATCATCACCTGCCATGCATAGTTTACAAATATGCCATCACATATATCAAAGAAAGGTTTATTTTTTTCAGTCAGTTGATCTTGCCAATTAAGATCCCCATCGATGGTAACGCTGTCATACCTTTGAAAACAACTATAATCAATCAAATATAACTTTAAGACAAATCATAAGACCATAAAATTCAAGTGACAGGAAATGTCTGCATATTGTTCCTGCACTCACCAGATAACCAAGGATCCAGGCACTGAGAAGTGCATAGTTTGAGTTAAATGACTGACGAATTCTTTCAAGTTAGGGATTCGCTCTACATCCAGTTTAACCTCCATATTAATCTGCAAGTACCGGTACCCATATCAACTACAGAAAGGGAGCGCACAGACTAGACTCAATGCAGTGAATAAAACTGCAGAGAGCTAGAATAAAATTGAAAAGTCTGCAGTCGGAAACGACTATACCAGCCACCCATCAAATCCTAAAGCAACAGCAAGCTCTGCCAAACGCTCAGCATATGTATGAGCAGACTCCTTTGTGGATAACAATTCATTGGCAATAACTTTCCCTTCATTCCATTCTGTGATGAAAGTCCCTAAAACCTGTTATTCCAAGAGCACAAAAAATAACATCATATAATAGCAAATATTCCTTTAGCCATTCATTTAACCCCACATATAAAGTGCGAATCAAGTAGATTACCATCCGAAATGTCAAGCAAACACAATAAACCAACTAGCTAAGAAAACAGAGGAAGGTAATGGCATATACATTTCTCAATTGGATAGCCTTGCAACATCGATTACTGTACTCTAATCCTCGACAGTTTCAATTTTGAGAACTTGCTCAACCCCCAAGTGGAGCTTATATTTCCAATTAAATTAGCTCAATAAGCACGTTTGTTGTGCATAAAGAACCATTTCCCAACTTGCACTCGCGCATCGCAATTCACAAACACTAAAATCAAAACCCAAAATCAAATCAACAAATAGAGTACAACAAACAAACCCATGAAAAACGTGTCTTTAAATCAAATTTCAACAAACCGAACACTTATGATTTAACATCAAAACCAGAAACGATACCTTAACACCATGTCTGTGAGCAGTGTTAGTCCAGCAAGGAGGAGGCAACGTGACCAAATCATGTGAAAAATAAACAAAGACATCCATCAAATACCAATGCCAAATAGCGTACGCGTCAGCATTGCTTCCACCCTGGACCCACTTATCATCCACGTAACCACCTTGCATGTCATGGCAAACCAAAATCCTCGGCCTGTCTGGCATTTCACTGTTTTGGAGAGGAACCGTTGACTTGTTAAAAGAGTAGTGAAAGGAGTCAAAATAAGTCCGGGAGCCAAGGTCTTTGAGGGTCTTGATAGGGTAGGAGATGGGAACCGACGGCTCTGACAGGTCGAACGGTGGCAGGTCGGAGGCTGTGCCGGCGGAGGATCGGTGTTTTTCGTCGGATTCAGACATGGTTATGAAGAGAAAGACAGAGTAGAGTTTTTGACGGATTGAGAAGAGAAAGTTGCGGAGAGTTATGAGTGTCTGACGATTGACATGAGTGCGAAGAAGAAGATATTTTAACATGGGATACCAGCGAAGTGTTACGATGAGTTTGGAACATGCGACGAAGCTAACGGTTGACTGGAAGTGCTTGGTCTTGGTCGTTGTCCTTGTCAATGTCAGTTGTTATTATTGGTGGGAATTTTAAAGCGAAGAAATTTAGCTGTTTCCTTTCACATCCCAATTGCTGCAAGTCTACGCACCTTCGATTTGGAATGGCAAGCAAAGAATACACAGTAGCCAATATCTCACAGACCGTTGCATATGATGCTGATATTTCGTATCACTTGGAGGGATCAGATACCGTTCTCATTAAAAGAGAGATACGAGATTCTGCAAAATCAGTTTTTTTTCTACCGTCTGATAATCGGGAATCTTAGCTACCGTTTGATTTAATTAATAGGGCATGACTTAGACAATAGGTCACAAAACTTTTAAAGAAGGCCTTTATTTATTTATTAAATATTACAGAGATTTATCGATTTATATATATATTTTCTATCAACCCATGTTGACGTCAGTTGAGTTTAATCTCAAGTTATCCCAAAAATCTTTGGTAAACTGAGCCAATACTTGGAGCAAATATTATAGAAGCTAAAACGTTTAAAATATGTCTTAGAAGGAACCAAAGCATAAGCCACATTCTGCGTAAATAATTCATGCAATGTCTTTAACGCGTGTTTCGAGATAGAAAGTAATGATGAAAGATGCACATACCCTTTCAGTTCCCAGTTTAGCCAGGGCTTAAGTTTAATACAGAACTCAAAACTGATTGATCTTTGAACTACAGAACACAATTCGAGAATTAATGTAAATAGCTTAAGGGGAGCACGAATTTGGCTCTTGAATAGAATTGTTAATGAGGTCGATCACTAGGGCATCGGTTCAATTCTGGTCTTAGAACTCCCTTTGTGGAGAAATTTCTCGGAGATCTGACAAGATGGACACAACAAAATGCATAAAATTAAGGGGAATGAAGGAACAAATCAGCAACTAAATCTTAACTCGCGAAGAATCTCTCTTTCCATCACTACCAAAGTTGTCCGTCAATGGTAACTTTTGTTGCATTTGATGGCATGTAGTTTTCAGAACAAGCTTTAGATTGCATTAGGTCCCAACCGGCCCGCAGGTTAGGATGTACGTCTCATCCAATCAACATCTAAATTTGTAGAATCATAACCTGCATCATGCTCTTCAATTCAAAGTAACTCATCTGTTCCTGTCATTTTTGCAAATTCACTTTCATCTATACTACCCGTTTTCAGCTTTTTGAGCAGACGGTAATCCCGTGCCTCTTCATCTTCAATCGCCTGGGACGCACGTCTCTGTTTCGTTTTCTTCCTGCTAACAGTTAGTTGCATCATTATGGATCTTGTTGGGTCTCTGCAGTTCTGGTTCTCTCTGTCGTGCTTCTGTATTTGCTTGCAAATTCTTCTTCCTCTGTTTCTCACGAGATTTATCCCTATTGCTAGTATAATTATCAGCTATGATCAGACTTACATAATACCATTGCAATACATCTAAATAAGCATCTGTATTAGACACTAAATGCCAGAAGATTCTAATACAGAAATCATACTCTACCCATGGTTTCCCTTTCAATACTTGAAAGTGGCAAAAGAAATTTAGGTAAATTTTTCTGCAGGTTCTCCATGAAAAAGAGACAGGTTTCAAACACCATATTTTTGAAAATTTGGTTGAAAAATAGATTTTTAAAATTATTAAATAAGGCAAGAAAAAAGAAAAATAAAAGACTGCTTGTGAAGTGAAAGCATTTAAAAAATTGATGATGATTATGTATGGGGTTTCTTCCACTAGGATGGCTTCCATGTTGAGTGTCAATGCAAACTAGGCAGCCATATGATTCTATTCAAACTATATATATATAATTGTAAGTTCTTAATTGTGTACTTGATCTCCTCCAAGTTGATATCTTCAACCAGAATGAAACCCACCATGGAAAGAGAATAGTTCTTCACATCAGGCATTGAAGCCATCCGCAGTAAGCCATATCCCATAGCCAATTTCCCAATCTCAAGTTCTTTCCACCTGTAAGTTATGACAGGGAGAAAATATTATAATGAAAAAAGAATTACAAAAACGCAAATGGCAATAACATAAAGCATTAAAAGCAGTAGTAACCTGAAAATGTATTAGCAGTGATGCTCT
Organism: Swietenia macrophylla; assembly: GCA_032401905.1. NCBI lineage: Eukaryota > Viridiplantae > Streptophyta > Magnoliopsida > Sapindales > Meliaceae > Swietenia > Swietenia macrophylla. The sequence continues at coordinate 7,248,529 of CP135569.1, read as the reverse complement.
TTATATGCCCAGATATAAGAAACAAATGCTCTTGGTACTTTCTTCATGACATTGCAATCTCTTTCGCAGCATATCATATATCTGATACAAGTTGTGGCAATTACCATGAAATAAAAGGGAAAAAAATATGAAGACAAATTTCAAATCAGATGGGGCTAGCTTCTAATCTCAATTCCCTGCCTTTAACCTTTTTTCTTCTTGCTAATAATAGGATGAAATATGCAAAACAAAATTTGAATTATGAGTAAACAAGTAATAGTCAATTTAATAGAACTTGTGCTCACCTGAGGAACTGCATCAGAAGCATCATTGGTGCAATTCCTCTATTGAAGAGGTACCCTTCTTATGTGCAGAAATTCTACCTAAGCTTCTTCCTGCACAAATGCAAAATAATTAAATTCCGTGGAAATTTTCTTTAAAATGAAGAGTAGTCTATGCAAAAATGGAAATTGGCAAACATTTGCAAGAAGAACACCTTTGGGGAGAGAAAAACAATCGCACTCCCTTGTCTACCCAAACTAGCTGCTCGACCAATTCTGTGAATGAAAACATTTGGATCTTGTGCGGGATCATACTGCAAAAGTAACAAACAAATAAACTACATGGATCATACCTACCTGCACTACACACCCCGGGAATATCAAGTCCACATGCTGTAACATCAGTAAATAGAAGAATGCCACTTGAAAGAGATGTGAATGAAGCTAATGCTTTCTCCCTAGCAGTCTATAGGGGCAACAAAAATAGAAATAAAAACAAGTCAGAATACACAATGGATGACTTCTGACGTTTAATCTAAGCCACTAAAAAAATTTGCCAATAACCAAAATTTTATTTCATCATCTTCCCATGAAGAGGAACCAAAGAGAGATCCCTCAAAACAGCCAGACAAAGAAGCACGACTCCCCAATGGTCAACACAAGCACAAGTCATGAAATATTAGTAGAAATATCTAAATTACTTTCAGCAAATTATGATATCTCATTAAAGAAGTTTCCCTGAGAACTTACGTTATAATTTTTTTAGATCTGTTCTTAATAAACAGATCAACAAGTTGAGATGGTTTCTTATCTGGTTCACATTCCAAATACTGCAGAATCAAAGGAGAAATTTATCCGAGTATGTGAACAAAGTATTTTACAAAGACTAAATTATGAGTTCAAAATATGATGAAGGGTTGCTTGTTTAGTCAAATGACAAACACAAACCCACCCACTTTCTTTGGATCTATAACTATGGAAAGAGGTTAAAACATGAATATTCACCAATACAAACAGAATGAAGTTTTATGGTTCTAAAGAAGAAAAAAGAAGAGTTCAAGGAAAAACTGTGGGATTTGAGTCTTACAGGATTCCAATATATCGATTATAATGTCAATACACAATTAAAATTAGAATTCAGTTCCAATACATCTCAAATATATCCACATGCAGCCTACCTCAAGATGAAGGCCTGAAGGTGTTTTTGAAGAGGCTAGTTACTGTGACTTTGCCTCTGCTTGAACTTTAACCCTCACAGAATTCCTCAGCCCTGCTTTGGATAGCTCTTCAACTGCCTCAGATTGAGTAGCTGAAAAAAGACCAGTTCTGCAAAGTTTTGGTAAGCGAGATATGATGTAATTAACCTGTTTCTGAAATCCCATATCCAAGGGCCTGTCAGCCTCGTCTAGAATCAAAATCTGCGCCAACCAACCAACAAAATGAAGATGAAAGGTCACCAAATTATAACTTCAGCAATGTCAATTTTAAGTTCCCCAGCTGTAATTAACAACAGAATGAATTGAAGCCAAGATTTCCATAAACTAACAAAGACCAACTATAGTTGTCAATCTCTATTCAGAATCAAGATTAGAAATTTACACACACTACACAAGAAAAGCTCCAAGCCCATTCAAGAAAGCCAGTTGTTGAAGTAACTGCCTCAAGTTTCCGGAAATCCAAAATGTCCATACATTCCATAATGTTGTGTAACCTCCCAGGTCTGTCAATCAACAAATTTTCTCCTTCATCCTCTATTTTCTTCACGTCTGCTTTCACCCTCAACTCGCCCAACAAGAAGCATAGACTTAACATAACGTTGAAATGAATGGTTGTGCAACACGGTGTATTTGCGATGATAGCTCCCTTGTTGGCGAGATAATCATACCCATTAACTGTACTCAATCCAAAACAATATTTTTCAACATAATAGCTACTAAAAGCACATAAAGTCACTTAATAATAAAAAAAATAAAGACAAAATTGCTCTGAGAAATGCAGTAAATTTTTTCAGAATCAAACACAATTACAAGTAATAGTCAGTTTGGGAGAACTAGCACTGCTTAAAGCCTTTTCAATTAGTTAAAAGAGAACTATTTTAGCCTCTTGATAAAATAAATAAAAGTGCTCGCTAGAAGTACTTTTCGGAGAATCACTTCACAGGTGTTTTGCAGAATTTTCAACTAGAAAATCACTTCATATGAAAAAAGCGAAAAGAGCTTTTAAACTAAAATTTTACCGACAAAAAAGCGAAATTTCAGCTCTTTGAGGTCATTCAGTCAAATTCATATTTCAATTGAAACTTTCTATGTGTTTCTTTGATATTCCTGAAAAGTTTCTATGCAGACAAACACGAGTGAGAAAAACTTTTTGAATTTGGTGAGGTTTCGTAGGAGAAGAGGCGCGGCGGAGTGTCTCGACCAGAGGAACCACAAAAGCAAGGATTTTTCCCGAGTCGATGGCGGCGTCAAATGCTACATCCTTGTAACTGCATAACAGAGGGATTGTGGGTTGTGGCGGCTTGAACCGGCGTGCAGAACTCAAAGCTGGCTTCAACTAAGGCTTCGAGGACCGACACGGAGAGCGGCGGCCTGAGATCAGAGAAGCGAGTTTCTGTTAACGCTTTGTTGGGGATGGAGCCCATCGTAACGGTTCAGGAAAAGCGTGGCCTTGTTGCTCGTCTCCAAAATCCTTTGAGCAGCGGCACGAACATGTGTTTCTTTTCCGAATTTGGCAATTTATCATTTAGGTTTCTGTGTTTTCATTTTTTAATTAAATATGATAAAGAAATAAAGTTTGATCAAATAAGGACACAATTTATTCCATTTCGTTAAATAAATCATGTTTTTAGCTTTCAATAAAAAATCTCGAAATTTGTTGACTCAAATAGGGGTCAGGATTTATTTAATAAAAACAATTATATACTTTTTTGATACATTATAAAAGAGTTAGGGGCGTAGATGATAAAATCCCTCTTGCCTTTGCAAAACAACGTCGTTTTAGCAACGATGGGCGCTCATATAAATACTACGAAGAAGAATGCTGCGCTACCCTCAGGCTTTAGTTCTCTTGAATCAGGCACTGCGGCGTGGCCGACATCGAGGAGAGAAGAAAGCTTGTATCTGGTAAATCGACTCTTCTTTATTGGCTTCCGTTTCCTTCAAATGGAAAATCTATAAATCCTTGACCAAAGTTTTTTTGTTTAAGAAAACGCACGATAAATTACTATCCGGGTTTAATTTTACTACTATGGTTTGATTGGAGAGTCATCTCTGGTTGTTCCTGCATGAAAAGAGGCTTTTCTTGACACTTAGTTGATTGAAATTGATTGTTTCTATTTATTTAGTTACTTTTTTCAGTTGATTCTGTCGTTATGGTTTGATTGAACAGTTATATATGGCTGTTTCCGCATGAAAAGGGACTTTTCTTGTCACTTGGTAGATTAAAATTGATTGTTTCTATTTATTTAGTTACTTTTGTTTAAATTATTCTCTCGTCGCTTGATTGATTTGTGTCCGGTGTGTGATTTTCATAGTATTAATTGAACTGGAATAAGTAGTTCGTGTGATGGAATAAAATTAGAAACCTTGTGCTTAACAGTTTTGATACTGAAGCTTTTTAAAACCTCATATTATTGATAAAGCTATTTAGTTGTGCTTTTGAACTCAATATGTTGGTGATTGAAACGGTTTGGATGGCTTTTATATTGAACTTAAGTAAATGTTGAGGGAGAACGCACTGGTTATTCTACCATAGAATGAAATTGTATTTGTTTGGTGATAGGGTTGAATACGAATAATGTTCGTGCGTTGCCCAACTATCTTGTTTGGCCATAGGGTTGAATTTGATTAACAGTAGACCTTAAAAGGCTGGTAGATTGGGTGGTTTTTGTTCATCATTCTCTTTTTCTTGTGAGGTTTTTTAATATTCTTAAGATCAAAACTGTGTAAACTAAATCTATCTGTGTTATTTCCACTCCTAAGATTGTTTTATTTTTTTAATTGGTATTAGAGGGTTTAGAAAGTTTGTATGGAGGATTTTGTTGCCGATTACATGATGACATTTGTATCTGCTTCCTAACTGATAAATACTTTGCAGGGTGGAACTTGTGATTTAGCACAATGCAGTCTACCATGGAAATTGAAACAGCTACATCTCAAATACAAAATGAATCTGGGTCTTTGCCACCAAAGCCAAAGTTTGAGCCATTGATGGCTCATGAGATGTCTGATGGTAGAGTACAGTTTCGGAAGGTTTCTGTTCCACCTCATCGGTATTCACCTCTCAAGAAAGCTTGGATGGATATCTACACTCCAATATATGAGCAGATGAAGATTGACATCCGTATGAATCTCAAGGCTCGCAGGGTTGAATTGAAGACTAGATCAGACACACCGGACGTAAGTAATCTACAGAAGTGTGCAGATTTTGTTCATGCTTTCATGCTAGGTTTTGATGTTATAGATGCTATCGCCCTTTTGCGTCTGGATGAGCTTTATGTGGAATCTTTTGAGATTAAGGATGTTAAGACACTTCGAGGTGAGCATTTGTCGCGTGCTATTGGAAGACTTTCTGGTAAAGCTGGCAAAACAAAGTTTGCCATCGAAAATGCTACAAAGACAAGGATTGTGATTGCGGATACGAAAATTCACATGCTAGGATCTTTTGCCAATATTAAAATTGCAAGGGATTCTCTTTGTAGCCTCATTTTAGGTTCTCCTGCTGGAAAGGTGTACTCAAAACTTAGAGCAGTGACTGCCAGACTGGCAGAAAGGTTTTGATCATATTCTTATTTATACTAATCTTATTTTCCCTGATGTATGGATTTTTGGAGGCTCTCGAGTAAGATCAGATTTGCCGAGTATATCTATGAGAGTGCAACGGAGTGGCTGGGTTTTTGTTAGTCTGGCTATCAACTAAGTACTGTTATATGAAGAAGTATTGTAAGGATTTGTTCAATCTTGCGTGTTATCAAATTTGTGCATGCATTGATTATCATCTTGCGACGGTGGCTTTTCCATTTTATTAGTCGAACCCCCCCTTCTTGTACCCAGGATTCATCAGTTGCTTAAATGTTCGTACGTTGAAGTTACTCCCCTCTTCTTCCAAACAGTTTCATTTGCATGGAGAATTTTGGCTATTGTACGTAAGAAAAGCAAGAAAATGACGTTCATCTCATCTCTCACAAGGGAATTATAGCTGATGCATTGTGCAATGTATGCAATTAGATTGTCCTTTTATTAAGTCATTGTCAACAAACACAAAAACCTGTAGTTCATAACCACGAATGGGATAACATCTACTCTAGATGACTTGAGACGGGACGGGCGAGTCCTAGACTCGGCTACGTGGGCCTTTTTTATTATTTTAATAAATATTACACATTTTATAATATTTTATTATTTAAATAAAAACTTACTAACTAATCAGTTGTGGCCCATTAGAATTTGGACCAACAGACCGTGTCATGTTTAGTTATATTTGACGGATCGGGTTTGACTTGGCCCTTGAGCTCGCATGAATACATACCAATAAAACATCTAATATACTAAATAAAAGCAAAACAACTTCGTATTACGTGCCTGTTAGATAATATTATATATTTATTTTTATAAATACTAATTAAATAATATTATATCTATATTTATAAATTTAAAATTAATATATATTTAATTTGATATAAAATAATGACATTAATTTTAAATTTTAAAATTTATATCTTTGTTATCTATTACTGTACAAACTGGTCTCCCGCGTTCGTAGGAAACTACTTCCCACTATACTTTACTATACGTGACTCAAATTCATTTTACACTGAAATCTAAAATGCAGATTTAACGATGGATAAATTTCTGTTCTTGTTACATAATCCAGTCTAAGATTTAGGGGACATCGAGGAACTGTGATTCGCATTCCTTGATACAATACGATCCGAATTTCCTATGAGTTTTAGGGGCCTCAAAGCAATTAATCTAAACTTTTGGGGTGTTGTAACTTAAGTAATTGAACTAGAGCTTAGATTCATCTGAAGTAGAGATGCTGCTTTTCTCCTACGTCAGAGACTCCCGCTCCAAGTCGTTTGCCTTGCACCAGTAAGCAAAATCAGAAAAATTGGAAATACAAACTAAAATTCAAACCCCCAAAAAAAATATAAAAAAGTACTTTGCATCTCTTTGGATGGTGAGAGTCATGGTGGGGGGCGATTCGTTAAAATGGCTATTCATCCTAGTGATTCTTCTCCGAGTTAACTCAGTCTCGGCCGTTTGCGAGCTCACTTTCAAGGACAGTAACAACCTCTATAACTATAGCTTGGCTTCTCATGTCGCTAAATTCCCTCATGGCGTCCTCAGCGAAGATGGGTACTTTCTCTTTCTCTCTCTTCAGCGTTATAAATTTTTTTCTGGTCTGGGCGTTCTTGTTTTGCATGGAATGTGATTTGGGGCGAAGAAATTGGATCTTTGTGAATTTTTATTGATTTTGGCGTTAATTTTTTGATTGGGTGATAATAGTTTTCGTGCTTATAGGAAAATGTTAGCTTTGTTTCATGAACGAATGTTGGTGTAAACGAATTAATATTGTTAATGATTAGTGAAGCTTGAATATGTTGTAATGGTTTGTGAGAGTCAGTGGAGTATGCCGGTTTGAAATATTAATTTAAAGCAATTGGAACTATTAACTTTTATATTTTAGATTTGGTGTTTATGAAAACGAGTTCACTCATGTGAAAACAATAGATTTTCTGTAGCTGAAGCTTTCTTGACATCCTGGGTCATCAGGGTTTGGTTTGCTAGCATATATCCATTTGTTAGTTGGGTTGAATTCGAATTAAATGAAATCTATTTATTTGACTGCTGCAGGTTCTATAAAGTGGAAATAAATCAGACTGTGCTGTGGTTTCAGGTTGGCTCCATCAGGTTACATTTGATTTCTTTATATTCGAGATTTCTTTCTTGTTACTCTTAGCTGTTTTTGTACCTTCTGGGGTGTGTATACTACCATTTCTTGTTTGATTTCTACGTGATTATCAAACACAACTGGGTTGTTTGTTGTGTATTGGCTACTGAGTTGCCAATGGTAAGTTTGTAGTTTGCTGATATATGTATTTGGATGCTGCAATGAGCTCTATTACTACTTTGTTCAATTGAGAGACGAGATTTTTCTGAATAAAGTTCAGACACAATGGTTGGATCCATCTAGATGGTGGCTGTATAGAAGCTGTTATTCATTTGACATGGTTTCATTTCTTGTTGATTTGTTATCAAGTTTTTTTTTCTTTGATTCTTTGGAGCAGCTTTGTGATGGGATGATTTTCAATCATGACCGACCTACATGTGCTGATTGCTTGGTAATTTCTTTTGGAATCTTATTGAAGTTATAATATTAACATTGATGAATTTAACAAAATATGTTATTGATTGCAACTTAATGATTTCATGTCTGCATTTGATGTTCTCATGATATTGTAGGAATGTGGTGGTCCATCACATTGTGGATTGGAATGTAGTGCACTTGTGGCAACCAATTTTGGAGGTAAATAATTGAAGTCAACTCAGTAGAAACAGATTGGAAAGAGGAGAAGTCAAATGGAGGGGCTGTAAATCAAATAAAAGATAACTTACTCCCTCCTAAAAGCAAAACAAGAGTTCAATTAGGATCTTTGTTATATGTTTTGGAAATTGATTGATGATACACTCCGGTAGGATATAGTTATCTTAGGCTTCTAATAGGATCATTTTGGCATATGCAGGTTATCCAGTATGCACTAGTCTTGGGCGGGTCAACAGCACTACTATAACTATCATGGGTGAAGTTTATTTTTTCCCATTATATCTTGTGGCACCATTTCTTTATTATTATCTCCATATAATTTCCTGTGCTGCATTCTAGCATTGATGACATGTTGTTTACCATTCTCCAGTGTAGCTAGGTTATAACATCAAGTGTAGATGTTGTACATTTGTGTGTATTTTTCATCTTTCTTGATGCTGTGGCCTAAGTAGATGATTATTTCTCATTCCATATGTGAATTAAATTTGAGAATGCTGATGATTTCTCTGTTATCATGAGCATGACAGATACACAGAATCCCCAAAAGGGAGTAACTGTTAAGATGTCAAGTAGTGGCCCAAAGCACAATTGTTCATTATCCGTCTCTATCATTTGTGATTCAAAAGGACTTAAAGTACGAGCTTGTTTCTCAAAATCACTCTAAAGTATTATGGAATATCTCTCCTAGAGTTGGTTATACATAATTTATGATCTGTTGTTCAATTAATCTTATACATGATTTATGATCTATTGATTCAATTACTATTCTGTTTCTCAGGGGCCACAGTCTATGGAAAAATCAGGGACTTGTAATTATGTGAGTTTCTGGGAAACTTATCTGTTCCCTCTTTCAATAGTGGTTTATAGCACAAGCTTCTAACATTCTATGATCCTGTCATTCGTGGTACAAGAAATGCGTATGCGTGTGGTGACGTTCTGTATGCTTAAATATGCCTGTGCACATTGTGTAGCCTTCAAATGTTGTACTTAAGTCATTTTTTTTTCCCTCAAAAACTGTTCTTATACTTGCAATTGTTGCATTAACAGAGTTTGTGGAAAGCAGTTTAGTTTTCTATGTTATGTCATATCTGCATTGCTTGTTTGTATGCAAACAATAGGTCCGGCCTTTTCTGATTATATGAAAGTTAGGTGGAGTTGTTGCTGGTACCTTGGGTATTAGAATTACAGAAATTAGAGGTGTCCTCAGCACTACTAGCATGACTGTCATTTGTGGTGGTTGGAAATAAGAAGGATGGTGGTCTTCCAGAAAAAGTAGGAAAGCCAGCATTTGCTTAATTTTAGTACATACAGTGCATGTTGGATTTTAGAATTTTATTTGGGAGAGGCTTTGAATTGCCTACTGCAATATCTTTTTTCTGGTCAATTTTCCTTTGACATATGAAAAAGTCAGTAGATTGGTAGTTTTTTCATGCATGATTAGTATTTGGATTGATTATATTAGTTTAACAGGCTACAGTACTCTGGCATCCTTCTGGTTGTGGCTCAATTGTAGCTGTTCATGGAGGAGGATGGAGCTGGTTTGGAACTTTCATAACCATGTAAGAGGTTTAATCTTTCTGTGGCGTTTTTACCCCTTTAGTTACTTTGAAATGGAAGCAATCTCGCTTATGTTATACTTCGAAGGATGAATATGAACTAATTGATTTCTCTGGTTTTCAGAATCTTATGCCTATTTGGCAGCTATCTACTCGCCGGTACAGTTTATCGATATTTTTTCCTGGGAGTTCATGGTATACATGTATGTTTTCCTCTTATGTTATTTGCAGTTTAGCTCTTCTTGTACCTGCATATAACACATGATCTTGTTCATTTACCTTTTTCATTCTAATTAAATGGAATAATGTCTATTTTTCTTCAAATTTTCTTGCTCTGTGATTCCTTATCTTGAAGTATTGTGGGAGTCTGTTGAAGCTATTCTGTGTAATTTGAAAGAAGAGAGCACTTTGTTATGTTCATATGTTGGGTAGACATTAATTGTCTTTGCTTTAGAAATGAGTGATTAGCAGCTGAGTTAGCAATGTGAATACCACATGTAAATTGTAGATGTTATGTATAAATATGTGAGTGGTCAGATTTTCAGGCACCTTCGATACTTTAACCAATCTTCTAGTCTAACTATGTTCTCCATCTTCTTGCTTTAGGCACTTCCAAACCTGGATTTTTGGAGCAGAATACCACACAGAACGCAGGTACTCTTTCCTTTTCTTTTGCTTCAATATCTTCTAGTTATCCTTCAGTTGTTGTATGTGGAACACACTATTTCAAGTAGTTTGCGCTTAGATGTACTCTCACTTCTGCTTCTTTACGCATTAAAGCGATGTCTGCCTTGTATCATAAACAAACAGTGCCTTTTATTTGAAGCTGAATGTGAGAAATTCAAAAGAAAATTGCGATATTGTGCTATACATGTAGCGATTGCTTTTACAGGAATCAATATTAGAATGGGAGAAGAGGGGGCAGGGTAATGTGGGTAAAAATGATGGCCAGGACAGCATACTAATCCAACTGCTAGTTAGTTATATTCTTATAATCATACATGTTCTCAATGTTTAGATCGATTCTGCAATAGCACTTTTTAACTTAGCAATCATTTATCTTGTTCCCTTGCAGACTTTTTTTGCGTCTTTGGTGTGGAAATTTAAAGGACCTTCTGAAGGCCATCGAAGCACCTATTCTCGTGTCAACTTTTGAACAATTTACAAGCTTGATCTAGGGTGCATCATTTTTGCCATATCTCAGTTGTGCCATGAAATATCTGCAAATGAGTGCATATAGTTTTGTACCTGGGCGGTGGCTTATATTCTAGCTTGATTGAATTGTTGAAGCAGATTCTTAAAGTTTATTGCAGAAGCATTTTGTACACTGCATATGAAAAAGGTACATACTTCCCCAGTTGTCTTATCCTATCTGTCAATTAGGACATGAGTTTTTTAGGTAAAAGGGCTGAATCATTAAATATATTCAATTGATTGTAATCTCTGTTATGATTAGAGCAAGCATGACCGATTTCTTTTATATCTTTTGCGATTGACTTTCTTGTAGACATTTGTTCAGCTTGTCTGAATGTTATGAGTTATTTTGTCACGTTTGATATCTCAAATATTACTGTTTACCCTCTTCTGATAAGGTTGGAACCACGGGCTATTCATTGGCATTTCAACCAAAATCTTTTATAATGTTTACTTTTTCACTTGTATTTGACATCTAATGATTTCATTCCGCAATAGTTGTGATTTGAAAATCAAAGTGTTTTAATTTAAAGTGTATCCAAGATTAAGGTGTTGTAGTGTTGAAGCTACAATTGCTGTTATTCGAAATGTCAAACATAAGTAGAAAAGTAAGTGGTCCTCACTAAACATTAGTATTTACTAAATACTTTTAATCGGTTGTGTTCTCAAAATTAAGTAGAAGTGCAAAAGTCCTAAACATACTCTTAACAAGTAGTAGAAGTCTCTCAAAAAAGCATGCAGTGAGATAAAAAATTTCATGCTTGATGAGCAAAAGATGATAAAATCTACCATCAATGTTGTTTCTTGTGTAATGAGATGGAAAGAGAAGGGAGTTGATTAAAAACACAATATTTATGTACTAGCATTTCAAAATCTTCTCAGAAATAGCATTACTAATAATACATAACCAACATCTGAAGACAAAAAGGCTAGAGTTTAACAGAGTAGTTGCAAGTTCCCTTCGCTTTCGCTTGTCCAAGGAGTTTGAGCCTTAGTTTAATACTTATATAGGACAACTAATGAAACATCGTTTTTATGCGCGTGAAAGTTACATGTCTGTGTGCAAGATTTCTAAGTTTCATGTTTCAGATTTTAAAAATTATAGTGCTTGCAATGCAACACATGTTACATAAGAAAACTGCAAATTGATAGATATACACAAGGGGAGACTTACCTTGTTCCAACTCATGAGTTGATATCATCAAGAATTCAAGATGCTGTGCACTTTTATTTCTCTATAAAGGCTCCCTGTCCCCACAAAGCCGGTTTTCCACTTTCCGGGAGAGGTTTATATTTCATTTGTAGGAAAAAAGAGAGAGTTAAGACAACTATTAATTGCCTGGAAACTTTGAAAGCAAGAAATTAGTCCTGAATAGATGGTTGGTTCTTTAAAATTTAATCATTGCAAAAAAGCAACCCTAGAGGCATTTTAGCTGAAGAAATCTGAAGGATTATTTACATCATGCATCAATGAAAACGATCCATACAAGTTTGGTAGCAATAATGTCTTAACTTTTTAGCGTAAGATTCCTGTCACATACTCCTTGACACAAACAATTTATTACAGCCGGCCATTCAATAATTAAAATTCCAATTACATGTATTCATTTCCTCGAGTAAAAGGTCAAACAGATAATAATAATTCTCATTTGCCAAGTAAACAACCCTCGTTTATTGTTGAACATTCAAAATCACTTTGAGAAAACCAATCGAAAATTTATCTATGGCTTGCAAACAAAGTAAACAAGCCATAAGATGAACAATCCTAGCGTCAATGTTTCACCATTGCAGTTGCAATTTTGACAGCTAGCCGTATGGAAATTGGACCAAGAAAACGAAAGCTAACCACTCATTCATTAATTAAGTTAATTAAGCAACTACAGTGTACACCGAGGTTAAGTAGAACCTTCAGATTTGCAATAACTGCTCCTTGGTATCGGGTGGATTGGGGCAAACTATGGACATGTAACAGCCAACAACTTGAAGCTGATATGTCACCAAATACTTACCTAAAACCCTAAAAATAAAATAAAACAAATATAAATATATGTTTCTTCACTTTAAGGGTGTCGTAATTATGAGCAGGAGTTATGTAGGAAAGCATAAATAGATAAAGAGGCTAGACAATGGTATGCAAACCTGTCGAACAACACTTGCCTTACAAGTTAAGTGATGAAATGAAATCGTGGGTACAGCTTCATTTACAATTATTGAAACTCCCACTTCCCCACCCGCATTTTCTTCTTCACGCACTTCCTTCTTACAAAGCTACTGGATAGCAAACGTATCTTGAATCAGTAGATGTTTATTAGTTGAAATCCAAATTTCAAAATATTATGTCATCATTTCATTGATTAATCGAACCTACAATCTTCCTATATTTTTTCATCACCCAACCCACATAGCAATATTTCACTTGTACACAAAATCAGAACGACAATGAAGCCGCCTTTGTCTCCTTCCTCTTACGTTCTACGAAAAGCTCGTCTTTCTCCGTATCTCTTCACTCTCTTAGCTTTTGTCGCCTTCGTCGCCATCCTCTACGGCGAAGATTTCATGCGCATTCCCGGTCAACTCGACACCAATCCCACCTGGCCTATCTCGACAACCAGTGAGTCAACTTGTTACTCGTCCGAATTCTTTTCGATAATTCAAACTTGTGGTTCAAACTGCTGAGTTTGGTTTTGTTTTTGGGTTAGAAAAGAACAGGGAAAAGCTTCCATTCGCTATCGGGAAGATGGCGGAATGGTGTAACGTGTTCGACGGAAGTTGGGTCAGAGACGAGTCGAGCCGGCCTCTTTACGAAGAATTCGACTGTCCATACATTCAGCCGCAGCTGACGTGTCAAGAACACGGCCGGCGGGAGAAGGAATATCAATATTGGAGATGGCAGCCTCACGGCTGTGATCTTCCCAGGTACGTACGAAAATGAACTCAATAATTTTAAATTTTCGTTTTCAGAATGAACTTTGTTCAGAAGAGATTAGAAGTTTTCTTTCGAGTTGATGTGTTGACCTGTTGAATCGGCGTGCTGGGCTGCCATGCATGGGATGATATACGTGGCGGAGTACTGGAAGATATTTGGTAGTATCAGTCAACCCATGTCATTCGTTAGAGAGTTCTGTCTTCCACGTCATTAGGTGTATGGAGAAAAGTCGAGTAGACTGGGACCCACTCGTTTATATGAGTGATGGGATCGCCTTTTTGCAAGTGGAACGCCTGGATGGGGATCCCATCCTTATTTACAATCTACGGAATTCTCAATTGGCCCCTGTAGTTTGTAAAAGTAATAAATAGGTCAATAGATTATCATTTGTCTCAAATTCGTACCTGCCATCCAGAGACTATAGCAATTTTTGATATGGCCTACTTAACTGACACAAACCACAAATAAATTGATAAGTTTAAATTAATATAAAATAATATAATTATTAAATAAATATAATATAATATAATATAATATAATATAATTAATAATTATTTAGGTTTGAATTTAAAATTTTTGACAAATAAATCTATTTATAATATAATTAATTATTTGAATAATTATAATATATTAATTTATTTAAAATTTAATAATTTTTTATTTTATTTTTTATTTTATTATTAAATAATTTAATTATATTTATTATGTTTTAAAAAATATTTAATTATATTTACAATAAATTAATTAATATTTGTGTATATAATACTATAAAAATTATATAAATATATTATAATATATAAAAAATATGTTAAGTGAGTAATAAGATTATAATTTATTTAATTATTTATTAATTATATCTTGTTAAAATTTTAATTTTTGATACGATTATTAAATAGGTAAAATTTGGGTTGATTTTTACTTGACACAATACAATATAACCCAACAAGAATATGATACAATAACTTGAATTGCCACGCCTACTTTCGTCTAACTCTCTTGGTATAAGTTTTACAGATTTACAGAGTTTTGGTCTTTTACAATCACAATCTTTCTCCAGTAAGGATGTCTTAATGTATGTAAGATAAGGAGCCGCTGGATTGATCAAATGGCTGTCAATTGTCTGTCTTTTGGGTAGACATTTTCTTGTCGATTAACCTCCCTAGTTAATTTGTTAAAGAACTGATAAACAATCCAACGAGTTTTAGTATATCATCTTCATTTTACAAAAATTAGGATATCTTTGTTAGAGTAGAATTGTTTACCATGATACCTCTCTGATTTGCTCTGTACTGCTATTATGCAAGATAGTTTCTAAATTTTCTAATTATCTTTTAGTTTATTAGTTTTTCTAGAGCATGATCTAAATAATGTCATATTCATGATATTGAGTATTCAATTGTGCGAAGATTTTATCCTACGTGACTGCGTTCATTCATAAATTATACAGTTTTAATGCTACATTGATGCTGGAAACACTTCGAGGAAAGAGGATGATGTTTGTCGGTGATTCACTGAATCGTGGTCAATATGTTTCCATGGTCTGCCTTCTTCATGGACTCATCCCTGAAGATGGCAAATCCATGGAAACCTTTGATTCATTAACAGTCTTCACAATGAAGGTAATGTATATATAGAATTACCTGTACTTTTCCGTATTGCTTTACATTGCTTGTTTTCATATAGTTTCTTGATCATTCTGTGTTTTTAGGACTACAATGCAACAATTGAGTTCTACTGGGCACCGTTTCTTCTTGAATCAAATTCGGACAATGCTGTCGTTCATAGAATATCTGATAGGATTGTGAGGAAAGGTTCGATCAATAAACATGGACGACATTGGAAAGGAGTTGATATTTTGGTGTTCAATACTTATCTATGGTGGATGACCGGCTGGAAGATGAAGATCTTGTTAGTCCTTTGCTTGTCGTTTATGTTGTCTTCTCAATCTAGCAAATGTCTCATGGCTTGTGTTTCCATAATTTACAGGAAAGGATCATTTGATGATGAAGAGAAAGAAATTGTGGAGATTCCGACTGAAGATGCATATCGGATGGCAATGAAGAGTATTTTGAGATGGGTGAAATTAAACATGGATAGGAAAAAGACCCGAGTATTCTTCACCAGCATGTCACCTTCTCATGGAAAGTGAGTAAACCTCTCATTTTGCGAACATTCTCTTGTACATTCTGGTTTCTTTGGAGCAAAAATTGAGACTGATGTTTTGAAGTTTGGTAGGAGCACAGACTGGGGAGGTGAACCGGGATTGAACTGCTACAATGAGACAACTCTGATCGAAGATCCTAACTACTGGGGTTCCGATTGTCGTAAAAGCATAATGCAGGTGATTCGAGAAGTGTTCAGTCACTCGAAGTTTCCAATAACATTTCTCAATGTCACTCAGCTCTCGAGTTATCGCAAGGATGCACACACGTCAATATACAAGAAGCAATGGAATCCATTGACTCCAGAGCAGCTAGCTAACCCTAATAGCTATGCCGATTGTGTTCACTGGTGTTTGCCTGGCCTTCAAGATACGTGGAATGAGCTACTTTTCGCCAAGCTATTTTATCCCTGAATATACTTGCAAATGATGACGAATTCTGTTTCTTTGAAGATGGGTATGTGTGAAAGAGCAGGCAAATGGGGGCGGAGAATGAGAGGAAAAATGTAAAAACAAGATATAGTGAGTGCTGCAAAGGAAATTTCAGGAAAAGATTGAATTGATTTATTCATTTTTGCTTAATTTGTGAACTCGTACACTAAAATGAAGTGATTGACAACATAGAACTATTCAAAGTCATCAGGATTCTGATAATGTTCTTAGTATGACTACTGATCTCATCTCGATAATCAAACACCCTGAAGTCACTGCAAGCCTTTTGATTTCCAGAAGTGATGTAAATTGGAATTTTTCCAGGAGGACGATGAGGAGGAGTTTGGCAACGGATTACACGACCCTGGATTATCTGAATAAGAACTTCTGTGTCGCCGAACATACAATACAATTCATAATTTGATGGTTTACAGAGAAATGATCGTCCAACAATGATGACCTTCGTACTTTCATGACCGTAACCCATTGCGGGGATATTTCATGATTTTATATTCCTGCTGTGCATAAGTGGTAAAACTCCAATCTGAAACATCCTGTTGCAGCACAAGATCGCTTAAATGATCTTTGAATCCAGCATTTTTGCCAATATTATATGGCTCCTCAAGCAAGGGGATGTCGCTCATGCATCCCCAAATATTAACCAACGCAGACTTCCATTGGGGATCTTCCAGCCAGCAGACAGTATGCGTAGCATTAAACGGCTCAGGTGATCTCAAAGCTTCAAGAAATTCGAGACTAAACTCCCTAGATTAGATAAATTTGGACGAAAGTAAATCCTCAATTCCTCCCCCACGCGGTCGGGATCCGGCAAAGCGTTCTAGCCCCGTCAAAATTTTTGGAGTTACTCAGAACTAAAGTAGTTGGGCCATATTATGGCCCATCAGTAAA
Source organism: Swietenia macrophylla (assembly GCA_032401905.1). Classification (NCBI taxonomy): domain Eukaryota; kingdom Viridiplantae; phylum Streptophyta; class Magnoliopsida; order Sapindales; family Meliaceae; genus Swietenia; species Swietenia macrophylla. Next base: position 7,231,546 of record CP135569.1, on the reverse strand, counting down.
CAAACCCAAACTCCAACCAGTTTTGATTTGATGTTCCCCACTTTGAGCCTCATCAAAATTTAGGGTTCATATAGAGCCCCACAGCAAAATTATTCCGGCGACTGAATGTGCATTTTCAGAAAGTATAGAATATCAATATATTATGTGATATCTTTGGTTTCCCTATATTTATCCCTGTCTACATTTTCATCCCACCTAAATCATGTTCTACACTGTACTTTTTGTACAAGCTGGCAGGAATGCTGAAAAGTTGTGCCTGTTTTCTACGGCTTTTCCCATTATCCAAACAATAATTTTCCTTGAAAAAACGATCTATCGATCAATCAATCACTCAACCCCAAACATGTGAGCACGTTCATACATCAAACAGACAAGTTTTAGTTGATGGTGCTTATCACACCAGTTGGCTATGTGCGATCATCAATGAAGTTGGATGCATTTACAGTCAAATCAAATCAAACAGCCCAGAATAATCGCATTATATCGGACACAGTCAAACATGGAGCAGGAGGATGGATCGATCATTAAAAGCACTGTCTTCCCACTTGCAAAACAAGTTGCCAAACCGTCCTTTTCCACAATACAAAACATAAGAACACAAATCACACCACTCGGCCACAGAATATTTAAAAAAAGAAAAGCAAGAGGCAACGATGTAACAAATTGCCCTTTTCATTTTTCTGCAAGACGTTGAGTTGTTAAACTCCAACTTGCCTTGCTTGCAGCTGTTTGATTCCTCCCAAAAATAATGTAAAAAATCGTCAGTATTCAAACTCTCCCTCCTGCTGCATCCTCGAGTAACACTAGTAATACAGGTAGATAGCGTACTGAGATGATATGACAATATTCTTCCTGTGAACGGATTAGGATCCTCTTCTATCCCTTACAAGCTAACGATACCAAACCAACAGAAGAGAATCACGTCCCTTGTCAACACCCTTAATACTTGCAATTTGCCTTTTTATCTTGTTGGAACTCCTTTCAATGCATGTGTTTATCTGGAAACGTTGCCAATTACGAATCTTTTTTTAACTTTACGGTAGTTTGTGTCACGCAAACACTTATAATTTTTTAAATACATGTATTTAAAAAGATTGAGTCTTCCAAATATATATATATATATTACATGTAGCAAATTTTATTATAAAACACGTATAAAATAATAATTATATAATAATTTAATACAATCTATAAAATCTTATCTCTTATTATAGGTCATTTTACTATTCTTTAAATAATTACAGCATTATTTAGAATAAAAAATTTAGAATACTGTAACGTTATTCAAATTTAATACTATCTTGTAATTTATATTTCTTCTAAAATTAAAAAGTCTATAATATTTTAATTGTATAACAAATTAATAGAATTATTTTGTGCATGTACTTATTATAAAACATTTAGATAAATTAATAATTAAAATGAATAAATACACTTGTAATGTAATTGAACTATAATTTTTTCTTAATTTTTTTTATTTTTAATTTTTAACAAGACGATGCTACATGTTATAATTAATAATAAATAATTTAAAGCGTATCTTAACAAAATTTATAAATTAATTTTACATTTTATAATATAAATTAAAAAGTTTGACATATAATTTGAATTATTTATTATTAATTATATCACGTATTAATATATATATATATTTAAATTAAGAAAAAAAAAAGAGTAAGAGAGAATATTAATGTAACCCAATAATAACCTTCCAAGTATAATTAATCAAAAGAAGAGACATTCTAAATTAACTCCAAGTTCAGCTCATGCGTAAAAATTAAGTAGACATTTGACATTAATGATTCTCAAAACAAGAGCCATATCTGAATTCTATGAGGACGATAGAAATGCATTGATTATTAACCCCATATGTATTATATACATATATAATATCAAATAGCACAAGTAGGCTGTAGTTGACTTCAAAAAGTACATACCAATAAAATTGTTCAAAATATACATACAACATAAAATAATAAAAGGAGAACAAAGAGGAAAGGCAAATTAACGTGAAACTGATCAAACTAATAGATAATCCACAGAGACTATTAATTTCCTTAACAAAGATTAATTTCTCACTCCCCCATAAACTCAAACAACAAAACAAACCCATATGATTGATTAACCATACACACACACACACACACACACACACACACACACACACACACACACACACACATATATATACATATATAGAAGATAAATTTACCATGAGTATAAATCTAATGTGGCAGTGATCCATACATGTAAATGGAGCAAGCGGTCTGTAATTTCCGGTAGAGCCAGCATGATCAACGATCCACCATGGTTGATGATCGACCCGGCCCTTATTGGAAACAGAAAGAAAAGAATCTGATTATCAAAAGGAAAATGAGTCATGTTTCCTGATTTCTAGCCATGTTCTGGGAAATCTGAGCCAAAGATTGTAAGTTGCACCGCACTATAGTATCGACAAAAGTACACGTCTCCTCCCTAGTATTACCCGACGGCACATCTACGACGTATGATTCGACGACGACTGTTCCGGTACCAGAAGGTGATGTATGTAGCGTGGTGACAGACCGGTAATTTGAAAGCCGGTGATCACCACCGATGACACTGAAGCTCAACACGTGATGTTCATCGTCAAGAATCTCAAGCCTCTCCGTGCTGTTGGCCGCAGGCAGCCCAGAGACGACGTGGACCTCACGGAGCGTTCCCACGTGGCCATCTCCGACGATGACGTGGCAACTCTTCACAAAGTGTTTGTACGCCTGAGGGTTATCGAATCGCCGCACAACAGACCAAACGGTGGACACAGGCGCGTTGATGGTTTGAACCGCGTAGGAACAGCACTGGTTTGGCCCGACAGCGTGCTTGTGGTGACGCGGTAGCGCGTCGGGTAACGGAAAATCGCTCGTCACGGTCGGGAATCGCCGTGCTGTAGGATGTGACTGTTTCGGAGTGGTTGAGGTTGTGGTGTCGGGTTGCCTATGAACTTGTAAGGAAGAAGCAGGCATTGCTTTCTTAGTTTTTTTTTCGTTTTGGGTTTTTGCTAGGGTTTGAGGTTCATGAAATGCCTATATGTGAAGAGGAGAAACACAGATTGGGTTGCGGGAGTTCAATATTTTTGATGGCAAGTTGGAATAATTTTCTCCGAGAAAGAAGGTTGAGATTGAGAAGAGATTATTTTCCGAGAAAATTTGGAGGGTGGTCTTATCAAAGAGCTTACGCTGGAAAATGCAAGTGGACATGCAAGTTGCATCTCCTTTGGACTAAGTTTTGGTAAGATTATCCCATGATTTAATTAAATCTACAACACTGCCACTTCGATTTTTTTTATTTTTTAATTTTAATAGGGCATGTTGTCTAATGGCGGTATATATATTTTAATTGCCAACTTTGCATTTCATGTAGATATTTGATTAATACAATTTGGTTTTCAATATTTGACAGTTGGGTGGGTTGATTATAATGCAAATATGGTGCTATAATTAGTTTTTAATTACTTGTGGGGAAGGTTATAATGAAGCCTTCACCAATTTTGGTCCATATTCAACGGAGTTTCACCTATGAAAGCAAGGTTTTAATTGGTCGTTTTGGGCATCCTATTTTTTCAATTCTTTATTATACTTGACTGTAAATTATTCAATGGGGATATTCATATTTTTTGAGAGAACTTTGGACCACGAACTGTTAAACATGAAGATTTTGAGTTGTTATAGTCTAAAAATTAAAAAAAATTTGATGACATCTGAGACTTGTTGATCTGAAATCTAACAAAATATTTACTGAAAATTCAAATAATGGCTCTTGACCATTTCAAATGGTAAAAATTGATCGATTTTAAAACAAATATTATATCTAGTTGCTTGCTCTCCCTCGATGCTGCATGATATATTTTGCCTGGAAAAATATTCAGCCGTCTGCAAGCAGAAAATTACATACAAAATGTTGCATTTAACAATTAATTTCCACCAATTTTCTATAATTAATATGTATTGCAAACCAATTTCTAATGAAAAATACCTCTCAAAATTGAAAATAAAATAAAATCATATCACATTGAAAACTGGATTTTCTGTTAGTTTTTGGCTCCTTCCCAGCTTCCTAGTTGCAAATATTTATAAAATATTATTTGTTCTTCTTGTCATACTTGATCTCCCAAGCTATTTACAAGTTAATCTGTACTATCATTAAAAAGAAACAAGGCGATACTTATTTTTTTGGGTTGGGGGCTTGTTTAGTAAATTCAACCATCCACTAGGTTTAGGGTTTACCACAATTCGAATTAATCTCACAGTTTTCTGGTGACATGATTACAAATCCTGTAAATTAATCCTTCTCTCTTGTCCTTTATTCTTTTTCCCCACCAACTTCCATCAACTTGGTTGTTTTCTTAGTTCAAAAGTTGGAAGTCACTTTTCCTTTAGTGCTCTTTCGAGAAATTCTCTTGGTTTCATTGCTTTTCCGACGATCATCGGTTAAAACATACGCAGTAGAGTATTATTATATGGCTAACACATCATTTTATTAGTCTCAATCTAACTGTTGGTCGAAAGAGATGGCTCATTTATTCATTTTTGTGGTATTTACCTAGTTGATATGCTGAGAATTACGTAACATCTTTAAATTATTCGTTCAAATTCATTACTATCTTATAAATAAATTATATTATTTAAAATTTATAAAATATTTTGATTGTGTAAATTCATTTTGTATTTGAAAAAATTCAGTAATATAAAATTATAAAAATTTAAATTTAATTTTTTTAACATGATATTAATTAAAAAAATATATAAATTTTTTTTTTGACAGAGATTATATTTTACATATAAAATTAACTGTATTGACTAAAAATATTGTTTAAAACATAAAGCATATCAACAACGTCTGTAGTAACGAAAGAGATCCACTCATTCCTAACTCAGCATGCTAAAAATTAGACCGAATAGGAAGAAAAAGGCACATACTATTAGTCAAATTGTTGCCAAGATACCCAACTATCATGGCATTAAAATAGTTGTCACGTTGACTCATTTCACCGCATAAATATATGTGCTGCGTTAATGATGAACATGGATAATATCCAAATGCATTGGCAAGGACATGAATCTTCTGCAGGTTCGGACAATTTGTAAGAGGAGAAAGTATTTTCCATGTTCAAGTTGGAATTTTTTATTCAGTTTTTGCCAACTTGGTTAAGGTGTTTGGTTCATAGAAGCTTCTGTCAAGAACAAACATTGTGTTAAGTTATAATTTATGCATGGTTGGTGTACAGTAGCGTGATCAGGTGATTGATTAGCAGTCCAAGATACGTCCAAGTTGATATAGATATTCTTGTTCTTAGTTCTTGCCCATGGTTTTGGCCTGCATATTAAACAAAATTAAATCGTTATCTCCATGGCTGGAAGACCAAGATTGTATAGAAAGTTTGATTCTTTTGAGCAGGAAACAAGAAAGGCATAACAAGATGTTTTATAAAGTTAGTTTATAGCAATTTAAGCTCATTCGACCCATGGTTTTGGTGTTTATCACCCATGGTTTTGGTAATCAGATACTCTTCGAAGCTATGCAGTTTTGTCATATCAGATAAGGTAATGTGTAAACTACTGTTCGGACATGTCACTTAAATTTCAAGGATCTGGTCTGGTTGCTACACAGGTGGGCTATGGACGTGGAAACGATTTTATTTATTTATTTATTTTATAACATACAAATATTATGTATGTAACATTAAACTGGTATTATTAACTAGAGATTTCGCTATAATACATTAGATATAGAATATACTTTTATATTAATTTTAAATTTTTTATATTATTTATTTTAAATTTTTTATATTATATATTTTAAATTTTACGTTAATCGTTTCAAATTTTGTACTAAAATATATAAAATATATCTTAGTCAAATACTATAAATGAGTAATATAAATAATAAAAAGAAAATTGTATATTATAAAACATTCGCTCATTGACATTAATTAGTTCAATTCATAATGAATTAATAATATTAAAGTTGTTTAATAAATTATTTAAATAAAAATATCGTTTATTTTCATTTTATGTCAAGCAAGTCTCTGATTTATACTGAAATAACTTAAGTATTTTATGGCTATGGTATTTCAATAATTTTAGCCGGAATTAAGGACCTGTTTGATATAAATGATCAAACAATGTCTATATTTGTTAAAAAAAAATGCTATTATCCCGACGGTAGTTACACGAAATATGCGATACATATGAAAATTTAAACTTGATCCTTCTGGCCAACTTCATAACATGTACTAACTACTATTCGTATTCGAACATATTTAAATGGGAGTATTCAAATTGCTTCACGAATGCCAGTTGAAGGAATTTTCATGGCAGATTCTATGGTTAGATTTTTGGTTCTGGCAGTCCTGAATCAAATTCCGACACTTCAAGGGGATTGGGTTGGGCCCGTCTGGAATTATTATATGCATGGCAGATCGAGAGGGAAACCATGAATCTATTGACGCAAAGCTGTAAGAAATAAAAATAGAGCTCTCTTGTTTGAACACGGATGGCAGAATTGTTGATTTGGGACTCTCTAGTTTGATAGCTCAGATAGTTCACGAAAAACTTGTATATAAAAGGTGCGTGCAAGGACTATAGCAGTAGATGAATAACACACACAGTCATGCTGAGATCTTCTAATGCAGTAATATTATGGTGATTGGCAATGAATTATGACATTATGCATGCTGCTCTCTCTTTATTTACATCTATTCGGTAAACATTAAACGGGTATGAATAAAATAAAGAGATTGTGAGGGACAATTAACCTGCAACATGGAACTTTGGTACAGTTTTCATTATTGCATGGAACTAAGCTTTTTTATGATCAACTTCTTGAAGCCCTCTCATTTTTCATTATCATATGGAAGGACTTAATCCGGTCTGCCTCCACGATCTCCCTTAATACATCATCTTCAATCTTTTGTGCTTGCCAGTGAGAAGGATCTTCCACAAGTTCCTCACTGAAAATCATTCGTGACACCCATTCCTTCCATGTTGTCCTCCTATATTTATCTTCTTCAAGTGAGCCCGATGCCAAGAGTTGATACACATAAACCATCTTTTGCTGACCGGGTCGAAAAGCACGTGCAATGGCCTGCTTTGTCTTGGAAGGATTCCACTCTGAGTCCATCATAATCACCCGCGAAGCTGCAGTCAAGCTAATGCCTTCAGCACATGCTGTAATTGATGCAATAAGTACTTTTGAAGCGCCACCAGGTTCCTCAAACTTATCCATTATTCTTCCTCGTTCAAACAGCTCTATGTCACCTGTGAGGACCAGAATTTCTTTACCCTTCTGCCATCGAAAGATTTTCTCAAACAATTCTGAAAACAATGTTATTGGAGCAATGTTGTGGCAAAAAATCAGAACCTTCTCTTGCTTGACAACTCGATGCACAAGATTCAAAACAAACATCACTTTGGACCCTTTTCTGATCTCATACTTGCACTTCTCAAGTTCCACCAATTCTTTGTGATTAAAAAATTTATTAACACAATTTGAAGTTTTGACCAACCAAGGATGTATTGATGCAAGGGTTATCAGAAGCTCCAATTCAAGAGGATAGCCATGGTACGAAGCCATAATTTGGTGTAGTTTCATCAAAACCTCATGTTGTACTTCAGTAGAATTCATCAATAATGTGTATATTTGTAAACCAGGGAGATTGTCAGAGCCTCCACCTTCGTACGCATCAATAAATCCATTTGTAATATTTCTCAACATGTTTAAACCTTGTATTCTTTCTTCTCCTACATCTGAATCGATCTTCTTTGCAATTGTATCAATGAAAAATTTTCTTGCTCGTGATTCTAACTGGCGGGTCTTCTTCACCCCCTTCCTCTTCCTCTTGAATTTTGGGTCTAATGCCCTTAAAACTTCATCGATAAACTTTGGTCGTGCCAAGCAGAGAGTGTTGAAATATTCACAGAAGTTGTTCTGGAACAATGTACCTGAAAGCAATATTCTCAGGTCCGTTTCAACTTTCATTAGAGCCTTCCTCAACCTTGACTTAGTACTTCTGGGGTTGTGCCCTTCATCTAGAACTACAATCCCCGGACTTTCTCGTAGCACTTTAGCCATATATTTTCTGTGCGCAAACTTTGCATCTTCTCGCATTAGTGTCAGAAACGAAGTGTAACCCATCACAAGAACACTGGGATGTGCATGCCACTTCTGTATCTTCTCTAGGCAATCTAGAACGTGCATGACATCTAGAGTGGGCCTTAAAACTCCTTGGAAGGACCTTACTTTTTTCTGTCTGAAGACTCTATAAGTTCTACGACCATGGATTAGATGAACCGGTAAAGGAGTTTTCCACTTAATAAATTCCTTGTGCCAAGTGTAGAGAGTTGTCTTTGGGGCAAGAACCAAAGGTCGTTTTCCTGGGAATAACTTCAAGTAGCTGACCAGGAATGCAATAATGAGAAAAGTCTTTCCTGCACCAGGAGAATGAGAAATAACACAACCACCTGTATTCTTAGATTCTGGTTCCATGAGTGCCGGTACTATAGACCCAGCAACATTACTCCATAGAAATTCAAAAGCCTTTTTCTGGTGTAAGTGTAATTTCATTTTAAATTCAGGAATTAAGGCCCACACATTGTCATTTTCTTCTAGTGATATCATTTCCAAGGCAGCCTGATTGCAGACAAGATCCAAGCCCTTGTCTTCATCATGTCCATTCTCTGGATCTTCTTCATTGTCCATCTTGCCAGTAATCCAGCTTTTGTGTTGCACCTAGAGAAGCAAAAAAGTAATCAGAAAACTGTTTGGAGGTACACAACTAGATACTGCCCCAAGGGTCAACCAAACTTGACAGCCTTGGCATCCAAGATGATTTCACATATAAAACGCCCAACACATGAACTGCAAAAACCAAAAAAAAAAAAAAAAAAATGCCATTCTTGAGTTGAATTTTACTTACAAAGGATGGTGTAACATATTTTATTTCGGTGCTCACAAAACCACACAAAGGACACAAGATTCCAATTTCTTCATCCAGTCTGTATTCATGTTTGCAACCTTCAGTTGATTTTTGCAGAGCCTCGGTAGACATTCCAGCATTTGAAACCTAAAAAACAATTATCAAATAGACCGATCCATAAGGAAGAAGAATTCAACATGTACATAGAATGTCATAAAAACTGAACATCACATAAACCAAAAATCAGGTCTCAATAAAAGATAATTCACATACCTCGTCCTCAAGAATATAAGCTGATGCCATGGATAATTCCATCTCTCTCCATAACATGTCATTTTCTGAAATTTCTCTTTCATTTTCACTTGAGGAATGTTCCATTTCCATACTCTGCTCTAAAGTTTTCGCTGCCTTAAAATCATTCCATTGGTCAACAATATTTGGTTCTTCACTTGTGATTGTAGAATCTATATTCTTCATGTATGAATTTATCAGTCTATTGAAAGCTCCTGCATTTAAGCTTGTCCTTTTGCGAGTCATTTTTTCACCAAATTCCTCACTTTTTAATCTTACAGGGCGATATCTGTTACTTTGGACTTTCTTGACGGAGGGCCTTCCCCATGACATACTATCATAGCCAATATCTTCTATCTTAGAAATATTCTTACTTTGGACTTTCTTGCTCGGAGTATTTTCTTCCCACCAACTGTCAAACTCCACATCTTCCAGCTCAGAAGTATTTCTCCTGGGCACTGAATGGGAACCTGTCAAGTGATACTTAGGAGAAATTACATCAATATTTTTCGAACAAGTTTCAGAGATCTTGGGAGGGAGAGGATACTGATAAAAGGCTAGTGGATCACTTTCAGCAGGTACAGGAACAATAGCAAGTTCTATTAGATGATCTATTTGTTTTGTCACACCTGACCTAGCCTCCCTCGGTTTACCGTTGCTTTTTCTTCTGAGCGGATTACTTATTTCAGCCTCTGTATTCTCTTCCGAACAATTAGAACCCGATTGCCCATCTAACAGCTGTGATAATGGTAAGTGCAAATCTTCTTCTTCCCCTTTGTCCGTCTTATATGGAAACATTCGCACCCAGCCAACATCTGATTCTGGAGGAATATCACAACCAAGAAAGCGGTCAGGTTGTACATTTCTACGTTTAGAGCGCCGCAAGTTCATAACATCGTAAACCACTGATGAGCCAACTTCTTGCCTGCCACAAGCGAGACTGGCCTCTTTTGTATTGGCTGGAATAAATTGAAACACATATGATGTTGAAACGCCATTTTCAACTTTGAAATTTATAGCATTTCTATGATTACCAGAGTTTGGTAAAGGGTTGTCGTCATCATCACCACCCGTTATTTCATAGACAATTCTGTTTTGCTCAGATTTTACATCAAATGCAGTCCGCTTCAAAACTGATGCGACAAGTAACCATGAAAGATCAGATGAAAATTTCCCCAATAATAGTTTAGTCTTTTGCAAAGAAGAACAGTCCACAGAGAAATTCCAACGGTAGTGTTGATCTTCACAAGCAACTTTTTCAAGCTTTTGGAGAATAGCTATCTGGTTAATTCCTACTGTTTTAGCATCTTTACTAAGTGTTCCTTTCTCCGAACCAAGATGACCTTGGTTGATGTAGAACTTGACATAAAACTGGCACAAGCATTGGGTGTCATGGGGCTTTCTCTCGATAGAACATATCTTGGCATTGACCCACACCTACATTAGAAAAAGACAAATAGAGATCAAACTTAAATAGGGTAATACAACTCTCAAAGTAAACAAATGGTGTCAAATTAAACATGCACACATAATAAAAGTAATTTAAGCATCGAAATCTAATCAAGGTAAATCTACAGCAACATTACAAGCCAGTTAAACATAAATATTATTTTTCTATATATAGGAGAGAACTTTAATGCTCGGAAAAGTTAGATAGGTGCAACACGTCAACATTTCCCTTAAGTCAAAAGAATCATCTCAAAAACTGAAAGAAGTATAACTCTTCATAGCAGTGCCAAAGATTTTTCTTTCCTTTCTCACTTTCTATTTTTCTTCGAACAGCTGCATAGTGAAAAGTTTTGACATCAAAGTAATTAAAACAAATTGAATTTAAAATGCCAAAGTTGACAAGTTTAGATGTTGTCATGGACAATATAATAAATTCATGCATGAATACAACTCAAAGCAAACACACAGACCAACTTTACTGACAAGGAGTTTCAAGTAACAATCGAATAGATATATCTTCAAAATATATTCAGGGAATGGAAGAAACGTGTCCTGTGCCACATGCCACCGAGGCCACAATGAATTGAAATGGAGAGTCTAAGGAGTTCATGTTCCTCTTATAAATAGAAAGTGGAAAAGAGATCGGTCTTAGCAAAATGTGTAACTAACAGGATCTTGATTTTTGTCCTCTGAACATTCAGTATTTTGAGATTCCAAAAGCACGCATATATCAATCCTGGGCCTCAAAAAGCAGATGCAGTCCGATAAAGTCGCTTTCCTTGGTCTTATGCGAAGATTAGAGAATGGGCGTTTCTCCTCAGTCCAGCGATGATTGTCCTTGAGATGCATGGTCATAGTCCCTTCCTTAACTCTTATGAACTTCACAGTTTGCCATGAGTCACCCAAAAATGCCTCAAAAGCTGACAGATAAAAATTTGTTAGACATGCATGGTAGTAAGGAAAGACTTCAGGCAATTTAGGACCAAACGAAAATAAAATCCTTTTGTGATTTCCAAACCAACTTATTTTAGTTTATTCTTTTTAATTTTAGCACTAAAACTTATATTCAGATTGGTTTGATGAATAAAGGCACTTTCAAAAATACAAGAATGACTAATCGCAACAAGAGAAAAAAGGTGGACAAACTGCTTACGGTCCTCCTCAAATGGATGGTTGAATTGATATAAATGCTTTCTCTTCCTCATTGTTGATCAAGCCACCTGGATTAGTATCCTCAACAGCAGCGGCTATAGTTATTACAAATACATCTCTGCAATAAATAGCCAGTTAAACACATTATATAACTTAAAATCTAGATCACCTGACACATTCTGAAAGTAGGCCACAGAAAGACCCGATCATTTAAGTGTTTTGATAAAATGATTATCTGCATCAAATTATACTACTACCTATTATAAACATTCCAAATTTTTGACTGTCCTTGTGCAGGGAAACACTGAAGACAGTTGTAACACCTGCCACATTATTGATCCACATGTGCGCACAGCCTGATCAAATTCCTTCTTCACATACTGTGGTCAAATTCCTTCTCCACATACTGAATACAACAGCAAGCACGCATGGAGGGCTAATTAGAAATTTACAAGTGACAAAAACCCAACTTGCATTAGCATTGTTTGTCCATAGCCTTACCATTTAAGCCATTTTGACATTGCACAGCAGGAAATATAACCTTGGATGCAAACATTACATAGTCTAACTTTTTTATTCTCAGTTTTTGATTTTATCTGGTGGCAAGAAGCATGAACAAACCAGCCTAAATACTCACCCCACTGAGATAATCATATAACCCAGAAACCATGGCCAAACAACTATTCTCCTGGGGAAAAAATTACGTTTAACACCCGCTTTTTCTTTTCTTTTCAACTCAATTATTTCCTCCCCCCCCCCCCCCCCCCCCCCCCCCCCCCCCAAAAAAAAAAAAAAAAATTACAAAGGAGAGAAAGAAACAGTATTCGGCAGAAAAAGGCGTTAGTTAGCAATACATATTCTGACATCCAAACAACAGAATATCACAAAAGAGAAAAAAATTTACTTCAAATAGAAAATAATGTATGCGAGGCACAACGGCACACAAATGCGAGTAAAAGTAGAATGATCAGCCACCAAACAAACACAAAACAAGTACATATCAATTCAGATTTACACCAAGTAAGCCAAGACAGAGCAATCCAGACTGATCAGAATCAGAAATATGGCAAGAATCAATGTCATCTAGGAAAAATGGATAGCAGGAAACAAAGAAGTTTGGCGATTTTACCTGAAAACAGCATCTGGATACGAAAGAAAACTCAGACTCCCATGAGATTCTGGCCTGAAAACGGAGATTCAGCCAATGATGACTATTGAAATTTAACGATCATAAAAAGAGTCAAAGGGAGCGGGGATGAAGAGAGTTATAAATGAGTTACTGGCGGAGAAGTCAATAGATTTGTCTGTCTGAGAATCTTGGGCTCTGTGCTTTTTTGCTTTGCATGAATTAAAAGAGAGAAAGGCGCCGTTTAAACTGGTAGCAGAAGTGCAGGACACTTCTGCTTTACAGTTCGCAATGGTTAGTATGTAATGTAATGTTATGTAGAGTGGCAAGGGATGTAAATAGGTGACGATGGCAGGCACCTAATATACATGATCATTATGATGAACGGTTCTGATTAATGGTGATTGAGCGAGGTTTACTTTTTGTAGGTGCAAAACTTGATGGGTTTATACAGGGACTGGTCTGCAGCACGTGTGAAGAGGTCAAATACTATTGAGAATCGTCACTTGCTCTTTTTGCTCTTCATGCTTTGCGTCATCGATGTACATTTCAGAGATAATAACACTTCGTCCCTACCCTATTTCATTTTTATAAGCAAGGGAATAATGTTTCTATTTATATCTAAAAATCACAAATACTTAAGAAAATAACAAAATTACCCTTACATTGTTGAATTTAACTGTAACATTAAAGGATATCTTAGGTTAGAATTTAAGGATATAGCTAATTTGGGGACCCAAATGTTATTATCCAATTAAACAATAGACCATTGTCGCGTGGACTGAACACTACATTTACTTCCCAAATCGGCCAATAATCGTCAACTTGACAGCTAAGGCACATTCAGAGTCTTCTCTTTTATTGCCATTTATGGAATAAAACTGAAAATTGAGAGGCGTTGAATTTAAAAGAGATGAACAAAAATTGAAATATTGAACAGATGGATTCGGTTTTCATATCCTCGGTTGCATTCATTAAAATATGAGTTGAGAATCCTGATTTTAAGACCGTAAAATGATAAAACAGAAAACTGAGGTAGTTTAAAATCCGGTTCGGTTTGACGTTCTATTATTCGATTTTATGTTAACGATATCGAAGTCCCTGTAAATAAAACTGCCCACGTACACAGACGCACTCAAACCCGCAGTAGAAAATGGAAAGAACTCGCAACACGGTAAAGAAACACATCCAAAATGCCGCATTCCACAGCAGAAACACGAGAAAGAAGATTGGAAGCCACAGCACATGTAATTAGTGACGAAGAAAAATAGATCATTTTATTGTGGAACGAACCAAACAACAAACAAGAAACTCATAACATGTAACACCAAAAACTCATTCCTTTTGGGACATCTAATTTATACATACAGCTATGAACTTAATGTAAAATTTAAACCATAGCCTTCAAAGTTTTTACTTGTATCTACAACAAAGAATCCCTCTTAAACCGTTGTAAGTGCAAACGAGCAACTTTCCAACCCCCATTCTGTGGAGCCCGGTAAAAGAACAAAAATCATAGCTGCATTCTTCAATCTAAAACCTACAGAGAAATAGGCCATACGCTGATAAGAACCAAGTCAAAGATCATCAAGAAAGACGTCAACATCTTTTCTTTTTAAATAGTATATGACCAAGAGATCATGAAAATCTGAGAAACTCTTATGAAGGGTTACACACATCACCAACTTAATCTAAATCTGCCACAATAACATCCAAGCTGGGACCTAGAACCCAAAATCTAATTCCTCCTCTTTCAGAAATTGAAGGCCATAATCCGAAACCCCCTGCTGCTCCATGTAGTTTGCCCAACCAGGATGCTCCACATCGGGATTCCGCAGCTGGTCAGACATTTCTAATGGTTTCTCAAACCGAAATTGGACATTGTCAATTAATCCTGGTGGCCGAGTATTGTAATTCAAGTCAAAACCCAATTCTGAGCTGCCAAGGGGATTATTATCTATAAAATTTAGCAGATCGTTGACATCAAACATCTCATCCATAGGCATATTCTGCCAGTCATATTCATCTAACAGGCTGGCATCAGCAACATCGTTAGGCTCATTCTTCGCCTCCACTTGGAGGTCATAGATATTGCCCAGATTAGCCTCATCTGTTGCTTCTGCCTTGCCAGCTAACCTTTCACCCCAATCACCATTGGCAGCCTCCTCTTCAGCTTTTGGCTTCACTGGACTACTAGACAATTTAGCTTCAGGTTGAGCACTGATTCTAGATTCAGCTTCCCTACTTTCATTCTTCACCTTTGAATCCTCAATCTCTGACAAATTCGATGTCGTTGTTGACTCAGAATCCTTCGAAAACTCCTTCAAACTTGGAACATTGGGCAAATTGAGTCGTGCACAAGGACCATACATTGCCCTGGCTGCTTCATCATAAGCGAGAGCAGCCTCAACAGCAGTTGGAAAAGTACCCAGCCACAGCCTCTTTCCTCTGTTCGGCTCCCTTATCTCAGCAACCCACTTGCCCCAAGTCCTCTGTCTCACACCTCTATAACTACACCCTGCATTCTCTGGTCCTCCTTTACCTTTCATACAACCCTTTTTTGAACCCTTGGCTGGAACCTTTCTCGCTAGTTTCTCCTCGCCCTTGCAAGACTCAAGAAATTCATTGTATTGCTTCCACTTTGCAAGAGTCTCAGTGACATTAACCCCATCTCTCCGCTTTCTCTTCCTGGAAGAATCAGCAGTAATCGTGTTAGAATCCTTATTATCACAATACCCATCTTCCTCAACTTCAATTATATTGCAAATCAACCAACTTTCAAGCAATAATCAATACTAGACTTCCACAACCTGCAGTAATATATAAAGAAATATTCTGTTTTCTAGCTTACCATAGAAAAACCAAAATGAAGTTTTTGACTCTATGTAGTACTATTACATCTGAAACTCGGAATTCCTTAGCCACCAAGTAATTATTTATTTCCTTACATTAAAGGAATTACTTCAGCTCCAAGTAATTAAAACAAATTAATTTTCATAGAGACGTTAACTTATTCAAGATCATATTAGTAAGCTATAAGGGTAATCAAGAGACAGAAATATAAATATAAAAAAAAAAAAAATTGGAAACCCTAAACTTAGAGGTCTCACAAATTAAGAAAATAAAAAGTGTAACCCACAAAAGACTTGAGACAAACACCCGAAAAATCATACACCCACTTCAAAAAATCCTAATCAGGTTAAAGAAAACCCCTAGAAAAAATGAAAAGAAAGGAAAAACTCAGAAATTGACAAACCTGTCACGACTCAGTGGCGTCTTAAGAGGCGGAGAAGAATCTTTCCTTTGAATAGCCATAACCGTTGTTTTCTGGTAAATCGCAGACTTGAAAATGTTTTCCGTGTTCTTGTTGTCGCTTTTCTTTATGTTTCCACTGTTTTCAAGAGGTCTTGTCTTCGTCGTCTTTGAAAGAGTACAGTGCATAAATCCTCAAACGAAATAGAGTCCAGACATATTTATAGCCTTCTCTAGATATTTTTTTGAAAAATATATTTTTCGTATGTGATGACGTGGCGGAGCTTTAGTCGGGTCGTGGCTCTTCGATATCCGTAAAGTTTGACAGCTGTTCCCCGAAGGTTCACGAGACCACTATCGTTTCCTTGGTACTCATATAATTTCCCCATTTTAGTCCTCGTTGTTGCTTTTCTGCCAGCACTTTTGCAATAAATTTCGATTCTACCCCTAAGCGCGTACCCCGCGGTCGCTACCCCAGGTTGGTAGAGAATTGGGTCAAACTTGGTCATCGCCGAAAGGGACCAAATTTAGAAACTTTGCTAATATAGCAATACATAATTTATGTATTTTATTAATCCCAAATTATCAGAAAATCAAATTAAATTAATTTATTATATTCAAATTTTATTATATGCATTAATAACATATTTAGAGTTATTATTATTATTATTATCGAATTTCAGGACAAATAGAAAAGGAACATGTGTAGATTAAAACCAAAGGCAACGTAAGCTTTGAACACTCCAGTCAGCCAGCGAAACTTCAGTTTCACTGTCTCCTCATCCTCATCCACTAAAACGGCTAAAGATTTGGTAATCCACACCTGCATGCATTGCACGTGTTACCAGAAAACGCGAACACATCGTCGATGACGTGGCAGATGCTTGAGATGGTATGATGTCATCAATGACCTCTCGATACGGACACGGCGGCGCTAATTAAAGACGTAAATTCATCCTTTTCCAGGTTTCATTTTCGCTTTATTTTATTTTTACTTCTTTGGAAGACTGAATGGATTCTGGTTTCGAAATTGGATTTGGGGTTCGTTTTTAGAGCTGTGACGCTTATGAAGGAGTTGGGGGTACTTAGGAACTCTGTATGTGCATACTGAAAGCGAATCACAGTCGTAATAGCACTTCAAACGAAGCCGGTGAATTAGTGAATTGCGAATCCTTTGCGGCATTCTCTATGAAGAAACATCTACAGCATAATCACTCGGCTTAAAGTGTCAAAACCTGATGAATTGAGTCCAATTATTTGCGCCTATGTTGTCCACTTTATAGAGCTTGTTGGTCGAGCAACACCAGTTTTACAACCATCTACGAACGGAGATTCACGGAAAATCCCACCCATCGCATTATGCCTAAAATACTTGAAAAATTCTAGCGATCCAGTTACAATTGCGCCATTCCAAATGATTCCCCGTACAAAATCATGCATGAAAGCATTTGCAGACTTGATGAATATAAACTACTGTCTGTAGTTCTTGTTGAAGACGAATCATGCATGGACCTTCCTTTTGTATATGACTGCTGATTTGTGGCAAACATCTTTTCCTGTTGTTGCCGGCGCTATTAGTGAGCTCATCCTGTTAAAATTCTGAGTTCTGTCCAACTTGCCATGTCTTCTGCAATACTCCGTGAGATTATTGGATGGTTTGAAATGGCAGTGGCACCATTGGCTAAAGGAGGACAAATAAAGTATGTACTCAAAAGCGAGCTTAGTTTTTTTCTCATTAATATTTTTCTCCATCTTCTTTTACGCCCTGGGATCAAGTGGATTATAAGAAATACACCAGAGTGGAAACCCGTATGCGCCATGCACGGTATGGGATTATCTTTAATAGAGGCTTGACTTACTATTCGAACGCAACCAAATTCTCACACAACGTTGCTGCATTATTCTTGGGCGGATCTGACGACCGAGAGGCAATGGCATTGATTTCACGCATATCCGACCATCAGGGTGTGAGCGTTACAGTTTTCAGGATTGACATGAAAGAAAATCCAGTGGAAACTGAGTGTGAAAGGAAACTAGATTAGCAGTGTGATCAATGTATTCAAGGTAAGAAATATTAGCAACGCATGCGTAAATTGTCATGAACTAGTGGTAAAAGACTCTCATGCAAAGCAGTTTGTTCAATCGAGAACAATTATGACATTGTCATTGCGCACGTAAACGGCAACCCTGCAGCGCGAACTTAGAGCAAGAAATGAAGCCATGGGATGAGTACTAGGAACGTGGAATTCTTGATGATATCCTTGCTTCTTTCGATTCTTGTGGAGCAATGATGTCTGTTATGGTGATAAAATGGTTCTGGGAGACTTAACGGGGGCGTTAGAGATGAGGCAAATACCTTTTTTTTCTTTTTTTTTTTTCGTCGTCAAAGTATGATAGAGATGATAAGCTATTGTTCCCAGTTTTGGTTTTGTATTATATGAAATGTTTTAAGTTCTCGTTTAATGATGATGTGCTTGCATTATAAAAAACTTATAAAATAGCCAGGGGACATACATACTAGGAGACTCAAGCTCCAGGATTGGAAGGAGATTTAATTTCCTCCATATTTAATTTTATTTATGGGTGCTAGTCTTAATTTGTTCAAATGCTATATGACATTACCCATGTTTTTGTTCTCATTAATTATATTAATATTTATATTTTTATTTGATTAATATTTTATTTTTTTATCTGTAATAAAAAAATGGTTTTATTATTTAACATTCTAATTCCTATTTATTTTTTAATATTTGAAATTATTGGATAATCTTCCCCTTCATTCCTATGTTTGAGTATTTCCATACAAAAGATAAGGTATTAATACATTACATGGAAGCCTACAACATGCTTATAATTGATAATTAATAAATAAAAAAATTAAACCTTCATAATAATACTGTTAATACATAAATAAGAGTATGAATCTGTTAATTTTTTTTTATTTAGTTAAAAAAATTTTTAAAGTTCATTTATGCCATGTTGTAATCTGTCCAACGAGCACAGAACAACTTTAACCTGCGAAATTATTGCGTTCGATTTCAGACAAAAAGGGGGGGGGGGGAGAAAAAAAAAAGGGAAAACTGAACGGTTTAACCAGTTGGACAGCATCACCTTACCTCTGTCTCTCAGTAGATGTCGTTGTTAAGATCGTTGTATTTTATTTTATTTTAATCAATTACAGTTGCAGTTACGAAGATGAAAAACAAACAAACATATTAACAACCTTAACCTTTATCTCAAACATTTGTTGTCGCCAACCGGTATTTTTGTTCTATTTCCATCCTTTATTTATCTTCAATGAAATTGATGGAGAGAGCACAGAATTGAAACACCAGATACAATTATGGCTCCCCTGAATGTCTCAAACTCCGACAGATTCTTTCCGAACAGCGTGATTGATAAACATTACAGGACTTGTGTAGCATACAAGGACGTATTTCGCCGTGACCATAGTGGTGTTTTTCATGGAGAAGATTTTGTCGGCTCTCGGGTTCTTCCTGTTTTCATGCTTCAAGTTGCCTTGGCCTTTTGCATCTCTCAAACACTTTACTTTGTTCTCAGGCCTTTGAAACAATCGAAAATCGTCTGCACTGTCTTGGTACGCACGCTGATTTTGCCTTGTTCATTCGATTTTCTCTTAATCAATTGCAAATTTTTTTTCTCGCTTAATTATTACGGTCATGATTGTTAATTTCAAAATAAGATGTTATTAGGAAAACCTGTCTAAAGCTTTCTCTAGGTTGAAATATAACTTATAATGCACATTCATGATACACGCATGCATGTATGGGAATTGAAATGACTTTTATTTTCCAAGCAGAGTGGAATTATCTTAGGACCTTCGGTTCTAGGTCGTAACAGAAAACTGTGGGAGAAACTTTTTCCACCAGAAGAGATGGTGGTGGTTAATACAGTCGCCGTAGTTGGAGGAATATACTTTGTCTTCTTAGTTTCAATTCAAATGGACAGGGCTAGGATCCTGAAGAGGGCTATGAAAACCTGGAAAATTAGTCTGCTATCCCTCCTTGTTCCTTTCACAATCACAATGTTCCTTGTTCGTTTGCTTCACAGCTACATCCCTGGAGTCAAGAAGGGACCATTCCATTACTTTATTTCTTTTATGTTCTCACAATCATTTTTCTCCGTTGTCGCCCACGCCGTTACTGAACTCAAACTTTCAAATTCTGAGTTAGGCCAACTTGCCTTATCTTCTGCAGTATTTGGTGAGTTTTTTTCCTGGTATAACTTAACAGTTTCAGCCTTTGTTCAGAAGGGCCTCGGGGAGTTAATCAAAAACCAGATTAGCTTGTGCGTAGTGTTATTATTCTTAATCTTCATTGTCCGGCCAGCAGTACGATGGATTATAAGGGAAACACCAGAAGGGGAGCCAGTGGAACAAATTTACATTACAGCAATATTACTTCTTCCCTTAATTATCGGAGTTTTAAGTGAAATGCTTGGTTCAACTTTCATATTTGGGGCATTAGTGACTGGCTTATTCATACCAGCCGGACCACCTCTAGGTGCAGCATTAGTAGAGAAATCTGAAATCGTGATATCAAACATTTTTCTGCCCTTCTTCTATATTCGCGTTGGTCAGCTCACAAATTTATACTCAATTACAGATTGGAAGGAATTTTTTGTCCTTGAGATGATCCTAATTGCAGGATACGTAGCGAAGGTGGCTGCAAGTTTGTTGTCTATGTTGTTCTTCAAAATGAGTCTCCGAATTGCTATCTTATTCAGCTTCATTTTCAACATCAAGGGTATAGTTGAGTTGCTGGTGGCCTTGCTATGGAGATTGGGTAATGTGAGTTTATGATTCTACCTCGCCTTCTTAATTTCCTAGCAAATTGAAATGATTGAAAACAAAAGCAAGCAATCGGATCTTGTCATGATTTTGCCTATATGTCGCTTGTTAGACCGTGTAATATTATTATTACTTAGACTCTTAGCTGCAGGATTAATATTTGGGTCAAATAATAATTAAACATGTTACTGGAACCAATTCTGATCAGGAGGTTTTGAATTTGAATCACCCAACATGATTGTTCTGTCTTTGGTCTTTATTCGGTTTGATCTACCCTTTTGGTATTGGTCTCTTCAGTTTTATATTTTTGTGTCAACTTAACATTCAAAAAATTTAAATTTTGGTGAATCTGTGGCTAATTGAATGGTCAAAACCAAGAACTAATTTTACTTCTTATGGTGCAGCAAATAGATGATCAGACTTTTACAACAATAGTCTTGTCTCATACGGCAGTGACCGCAATTGTGACGCCATTAATAAGTATGTATCACAAGTCTCAGGAAAGGATTGAAGCTTCTGCAACGACTGAACAATTCATGAGAGCACTGCAAACGACTCCAATCCGTAGTGAATTACGAATCATTTGCTGTATTCATTTCGAAGAAAATGTTCCCGGAATCAATGCCTTGCTTCAAGCATCTAGCTCCGATGAAACGAGCCCAATTTGTGCTCATGTAATCCACCTTGTCGACCTCGTAGGTAGTGCAACACCGGTTTTAGCACCTTACAATAACCAAAGAAGAAAAATAAAAGAAAATTTCACCGATCGGATTATGCGTGCTGTTACAAAACACATGGAAAGCACTGGTGTTTCTATCGCAATTCAGCCCTTAAGAATGATTGCACCCTACAACACCATGCACGAAACCATTTGCAGGTTAGCTTGGGATAATTGGGTACCTTTCATTCTACTTCCCTTCCATAAAACCCAAGCAATTCATGAAAGAACAGCAAGCTTGCAGCAATTTAACCTGAAAATCCAAAAACATGCGCCATGCACAGTTGGGATTCTTGTCGATAAAGGCTTCCCTCGCTTTTTCAGCTCAACCCACTTCTATTACAACGTTGCAATCTTCTTCTTAGGTGGACCTGACGACCGCGAGGTGTTGGCATTGGGCACACGCATGTCTGGACATCCTGGTGTGACTATTACCTTGTTTCGAGTTGACATAACGAGTGAAGCAGCAGCGGATAATGAAGTCGAGAAGCTCCTCGACGATATTGTTGTCAAGGAATTTAAGGCAAAAAATATATGTAATTCACGCGTGGAGTGTCGAGAGTTGGCGGTAAATGACCCTACGCAATTAGTGGATGCAATTCGTTCGATAGAAAACAATTATGAGCTTGTGATGGCAGGAAAAAGGCAAGAACTCGGCCCCCGATTTGACCTAGAACTGAAGCCTTGGGTTGTGTACGAGGAGCTTGGAATCATCGGAGACATGTTTGCATCTACAGATTGTGGGGGAATAACTTCTGTGCTGGTAATGCAATGTGTTAGAAGCGTTGACGCAGATTCTGTTAGCATTGTACATGAGAAAACTAGTCGATTCTCTTCCTCATCGAAACTATGTGATAGGGAAGATCATGACAATGTTGTAGATACCTATCAGGTCGATGATCCAACAATTTGTACAAAAGTATGAACATATGTAGTTCATTAGTGTTGGGTTAAGACAATTTTTTTAAAATGAATTTTAATATATTTCTATTCTTTATCCATCCTCTACACAAAGAGTTGGTAGTTTAAATTTTAATAAGAAGTAGACATCTTCCGATATCAATTCCATAATGCACTGTACCCACAAGACAGGAAATCGCAGTTTTCCTGATTATGTCGTGTAATTCTTGTTCGTGTTTTCCATTTTACAAGCGCGGGTTTTGTGCTAACTTCTTGCACAAAAAGTAGAAAATCAGAAATACTAGCAAAGCTTAGTCTAATTTTTTATAATCTTATCTGTGAGTCTAAGTCTGCTTTTCATGAAATTACTTCCGAAGATGCAATGACGTTTGCATCTTCACTGTAATGCACTGTCTCTAATGCATTAATTCTCCCCGTCTATTTACTGATAATATGCAACCTTGTCTTGACTGCCACCATTCCATAACTCGTTCTTTGACAACATTTCTGTTTTGTTCCAGAGCCAGATGAAAAGACCAATTACAGGAACTAACGCCAACTCAAATTAAAGAAATTTTTTTCTAAACCATGAGGTTCCAGGAATTGCAGTTGGAATGGCGGGTAATGCGAGTGTTGTTCTTCTCTTGTTTTCTGTTTTAAAATTCTAGCTACAAATGTACAAGAAATGAGGAAAGGAAAGGAAATAAAAAAGAAAAGAATATCCATCAAATTGGCTGCATCCGATGATGGCAGGCCAAAAGCAACAGAAGAGGGTCGTAAGAATGTGTATATTATGTTACAATAAAGATTACTCGAAAGGCAATTTCATGAGGGATGACCCTTTTGATTATATTGTAGGCCAACTTATGTTTCTTTAGAGGCCCATTTGGAGCCCAGAATGAGAGGCCTCCTATACTGATTTCCATAAGAGTTCTAACGAAGAAGACCTTGCTAACTTCTTCATCCTGATTCATGACCATGCTACAATCATTTCAATGCAAAGGAAAGGCTGTTATTAGGAATAAAGGTGCGTTTAGAATCACTCTTTCTGAAAAAAAAAAACAAAAAGAAAGAAAATTATTAAATTGAGGGAGTGGGGCGTCAGAAAGTGACAATATATTCAAGTTTAAAACTACAAGGTATTTATTTCAGAGCACTACTGATAATAATAGCAAGGGACAAAAAAAGATGATTAAAAAAACTTAAACTGATCTTTCACTATAGAAGAAAAAAAATTACATGTGTAATCAAGAAACAGAAGCAGGGCGGATCAGTGGCCAAAACATGAGATGTGCTCAGTGTTGCAACAATCTCTTGTAATCCCGCTTTATCTATCGGAAAAGAAACAACAAAACAAACCAAGAGCTATTGTCCCCCAAATGCAGGGAAATTAAACAACACTTAAACTTGTATACTAAGAACACAGAACAAAATGCTTGAAAACAAAGTTGCCCATGTTTTTATTTGGACTTATATATGAATAGAATCTGAATTATTCTCTGTTCTTAATGCTGTTGTTGAATGATCTTAGCATACAGGAAAATCCGGCGGCGGTGCTTCTAGGGACTGCAATTCACCTACTCCGTTTTCTACCAGGAAAGCCGTTGCTAAACCCCAGGTGATATGAACATCCAAGTGACAGTGCATCAGCCACACTCCTGCTCATGTCAAACAATGAATTCAACAATCAAATTTTTGAAGTCCTATTGAAAAGAAAAATGAAGAGAAATCTTTGAGAAATTTGGATTATTTTTCTTTTACCTGGATTATCTGCGACGAATCTGATGACTGCCCATCCTCCGACAGGTACGCCAACTGTGTTCCTTAGAGGTGGATCAACAAGGTTGAATTTAGATGTATCAGTCTTGGCATTGAAGTTTCCGAAACCTTCTGCAATGATGTAGAAATCGTATCCATGGATATGAATTGGGTGATTCTCGGGTGTGAAAATACTTGTGTCCTGCAACACGATCTGAACTCTTGATCCATACTTCAACTTGTACACTTTAGTCCCTGGAACAGGTTGCCAGAGTGATCTGCTAACATTTCCAGTGTAATCGAATTTCAACAGAGGATTTGCCGGAAAATCTGTGGTGAAAACTCCTGGTATTCCTTGATGATGTGCTTGCAAGAGGGAGAAGTTCGATGGAAGCACGAATGATACGTTATTTATACTAGCAGTGAAACGTGTTCCATTTGGTCCTTGACACCGACTGGAATTGAAATTTTTAGGGCAGTTGTTGAGTCCAAGACCAACAGTGAAGAACAAGCTTTCATCAATGTCAGTTGGAACTTCAGCCTTCTGCGGACTTCTGAATTTCTGAGTGAAAGCAGTGACGGTAGCTGTGTCGTTAAAAGCTGGCAAAGATGGCATAACCGGGCGAGGTGACGGACAATTTTTCGCAGGGCAACGAGCAGACTTGTATTCAAGAATGGCGGTGGTTGTCGTGTTGTCGAACGGGGCATTCGGGGCGCTGGCGTAGGCGCGACCCGCCATGTAATAACGCGAAGGTGGCTGGTCACCTTTGATCAAAACGTCGGTGGTTTGTCCAGGTCCAAGCATGATGACTGAAGTTGTGAAGGGTTTGAGATAAGAGGCATCGGCTCCAACCACCGTGAACTTGTGGTTGGCAATTTTGAAGAAAAGTGGCTGGTTCAAGGCGGCGTTGATGACCCGGAGAAGGTTAGTCTCGCCGGAGTCAATCGGAACAATTACGGTATCTGCATAGCAATCAGATCAAGCAAAGTCAATCATAATTTTTTACTTCAATAATGAAAATTAATATGAACATAAGCAGATTAGGGCTTTGTTAATGACACGTTTTAATGATTATGTCGATTAATTATTTGAATGTACCATGTGCAATATTCATAGGTAGGGGTTGCATAGACATCATTGTTTTTCCCAAACGTTTGGTTTTAGTAAAAAGAAACAGACTAATAATTATGTTCCTCGCTAGAAATCTAAACTGTCCCATCGAAACCTTGATTTTTATTATAAATATAGGCAAAGTTTTTTAAAATGTCACAAGCAAAAAACTGACTGTATTGATTAAAGGTCAATCAACTAAGGTAATTAAGGATTTAAGTATAAGATTAAGCAATTAAACCTTTGCTGGAGCAATTGTAAAGATCTCCAGGTTGACCATTAATGGTGTATGCATCAGAAACATTTGGGGCTGCTCCTGTTTGAGTTGCTTGTCTCACAACATCAATTGGATTTGCATCCCACCATTCTCCTGTGAATCAACAACAGAATTAATCACCATTAATTTTTGTTTTTCGTTTTCGGGTAATTAAATTTTGTAAAACAAGAGATGATTACTGAGTCATTACCAAGAAGAATTGGAGTTTCACGATTTGGCTTGGGGAAAGGGTAGGAAGATCCTTCTTTCGGATGAATGATTAGAGCTCCGTAAACAGTGGCTCTAAGCCATGAGCTATGCGCATGCCACCACAATGTTCCTTCTTGTCCTTGAATTGTAAACCTGTAAGTGTAACTCATTCCAGGTCTAATCGGACACTGTGTCACAAACTCTGGACCATCTGCCCAAGCAGTTCTCATTTGTCGAACACCATGCCTGTCCAAACAGAAGACAAAATTATCTAACGAGAACGAGTATTTGATGGTAAATGTTTCTGGTAAAAATATTTGGAAGCATATTTTTGCACGACTTCTATTGGTATGTGATTTGAAGCTGCATGGAAGGCCCATGCAAACGAATTTCATACGTCGAGTGGAGAATGTGAAGGCTTTTACAATATTTACCAGTGAATGGTAACATTATATC
This sequence comes from Swietenia macrophylla, assembly GCA_032401905.1. Lineage (NCBI taxonomy): Eukaryota > Viridiplantae > Streptophyta > Magnoliopsida > Sapindales > Meliaceae > Swietenia > Swietenia macrophylla. The sequence goes on along the minus strand of CP135569.1, from coordinate 7,205,104 downwards.
TGGCTTTGTTGGTAACTTTGACAACAAGAGTGTCTCCATTGTTAACTTCCAGTGTTGGCCCAGGGTACATTCCATTCACAGTGATGGTGTTGTGGGTTTTGCACAGCCTCTTCACTGGTGTTGCTTGAATCTGTTTCATAAAACAAAATGCTAAGTACATGCAAATAAATATGTCGACAGTAGAAGAAGAAAGAAAGAAAGAAAGAACGAAATTTCACTAGAAACATACAACAAAATCATGGTGTTGAACTATAGCATTTGCGAAGGACGCAAAGCAGAGAAGGACAACTGCTAAGAACAAGCAAGAGCTTCGAGAGTTGGCGAAAATGGTGTTGAAAGCCTCCATTAATCTCTCTAGTTTAGCTTAGCTTAGCTAATCAGAGGTTTGATCAAATTTTTTGGGTTAATGCAAGTGACTTGATGAGAAAGAGATTGAAGGGTTGTTTATATAGGCGGATTAGAGGAGACAGAGTTACTTGAGGTAGGCAGATTAGGTCTTGATTCATCAAAATTGTCAGATTCTGGGGCAAAACTTAATTCAACCCTGAAGAAGTTGTTGCACCCACTAGCTTTCAAAGATTGAATCATTTCTTGGATGCTTCGTTCACAAGTTTTTTCTCTGCTGTTGAATTTCAACAAAGCATAATCATAATTATGAGCCTATTTTTGGAAATTAAATTAGATATTTAATTCTTTCTAATTTTTAATTAATGACATTTGAATCACATACATACATCGCATATATGTGTGTGTGTATCTATCTATCTATATATATATATATATATATATATCTTAAATATTATACACAAATATTTTAAGTCCAACTAATTTAGTTTCGACAATCATAATAGTCCAAGACCAAAAGAAACACAAGAATTCTAGTCAAAAGGCACTTTTTCCAGAAGCCAAAAGTTGCCCTCAATTAAACTCAATACGCGTTATCCATTAGCCAGGGCTGCATTCCATACGTCACTTGGTCATCATACTCATCCAAAGCTCTCTTTCTCAACAAAATTGAATATATGTCAAACATATATGCAAATATCAATAGATTAATAACCCATATCAATTAAATTAACCATTTTCTTGTATTTGTATATACCAAACACGTACAAGAAATTTAAATTTATAATCCCTTTTTTAATGACGACTACCCACAAATTTCATTTTAAATCTTAAATCTCTTATATTTCCGTTAAATTTTTCATTAATAAATCAATTAATAGTAATAATTTTTAAAATTTTTCATTCGTTATATTATTAAAAAACTTAATTTTTAATTTAGCACGTCCTTTTCTTATTTCTAAATCATCAAGGGACTTGTGGTAAACGAGATAGGACAAAGTCTCAAAGCGGATGACTTAATTTTATTAATGTTTAAAGGAAAAGTAATTCGCATTAGGAAATTTATCATGACCCACGGATTGTCCTTCATAAACGTAATCTTATAAATTAGTCAATGCCCCAACCTCACGTAGAAAACCTGCACCATTATCAATTAGTTAGCAGTTTAATTAGTCTTCACGCGGCATTAATGCCCAACTAATCTATAATAATTATCAATTAGTCTTTAACACGTTAAATATCTATTTTCTTTTACCCGTATTCGTTAAGGAACAACCCGACCCGAGTTTGAAAAAGGGGAAGTTAGTTAGGAATGTGGTTAGTGGCGGAAAGCAACAGAAGAAAGTCTAACAGTTTAGGTTAAGTGGGGACCAATTAAGCAATGGATGATGGAATTAAGTCTCTGTCGGAGGAAGATTGAGTGAATAAATCATCTTTCTATTTGATGATGAAGACATTTGATTGAGTCTAACGAGTAAGACAAGATGTAACAACAAGTCAGTTAGTTAATACTTAAACGGGGTACGTAGTTAGCATTAACTAATTAATTATTTATTTATTTACTGATTTAATTAGGTGGCTTGCCATTGACTGTTAATTAACCATTCCATAATTATAACAATATATAGTATTTAAAATCAAATCGAATTTGAATAATGTGTTGTTAGATTTAACACGTTGTAAAAAAAATTCGAAACTGTTAATGTAATAGTTAAAAAATTTTGAATCGTAAATTACATTAAGTTGAATGTATCGATAAATAATCTATGATTTGTATTATGTTTATTGGATTCTAAATATTAAAAGTTAAGGCTGGATGTGGAGCTCTAATACGGATGATAGTTGCACGAATAGACTGTACACAATTTCTTAAAGCAAAAGGTAAAATGATCAAAGCTTGAGGCAGCTAGCTATTCTCTTTAATCATGTGGTTTGTTCAATAACTGATATTGTACATATTTACACCAGTAATGACAGCAACGGGCAACCGCCACTAAAATACAAGTCCCCAAAGAAAACGAGCAGAGGCTCAGCGACAACCGTTAAGTCTCTTGAAATGGAAGCATTTGATTTGACATTGGCTAACAACATTCATGCCTCGACTAGTACCATCTTATGAAGGGACATGAATTATTAAAGAAAAAGAGGCAGGATTAGATAGGTGAACGAGAACATATGAAAGAAGAATTGACAATAGTTGGTAGTTTGTTATTGACTTTAAAGAACTGAAGCACGCTAGAGGTCGTTGTATGAATGTGAAGAATTGATGGATGAGCCCCTGGTGCAATGCTTTTGTATTTCATCAAGCAGTTAAGTAGTAGTTTAACGTGTTTGGTCTTTGCTTTTCGTTTTCGTGGGTAGTTACAGGTGGGTGCAAACTTGGACCATAACAGTCTCTGTTCATTCAATCATTCCATCATTTCATTTCTATCCCAAAACGTGAATTATAAAAAGTTCATTCCATCATTTGGGTATTTATCTAATACATGATTTCTCTATAACCACCTGTGATTGCAATGTGGGTAGATCGAAGATGTTTTGTAGCATTAGAACAGAACAAAATCCAACCAAACATATCACGAAGACATAACAAATAAATCCTTGTCCGAGACGCATGAATAACAACTTCTTGATATTGGCTTGTAAAAGCAATAACTTCTCATACAGTTTCCTGGCAACAAACTTTTATGGAATTCGGTTTTGTGTTCGATAGAATCAAAGGGAAGCAAAGATTTCACTGTAAAAGAGATAAAAATTAAGACATATAGTCCCCGAAGCCCATTTAGTTTGTTTTCTTACAGCAATAAGTTTTCAAGTTCCTTGCCGAGCTAGACAAGATTGTCCATGATTAATCACTAGGGTCCATTGATTGTTTCGATCGAATGACGTAAATTGAGAAGGGGTGATTCTGATATAGTTTCAAAGTGGTTTCATTGAAGCAAGATTCAATCGCCCACCTGAATTTAGGCCGTGTCAACATTGAGAATAGCTATACAACCCAGTTTACTACAAGTTTAGATAAAACTTCATGCTGAATGTTGAGCAATAGTGATCATAAACTAGCAGATATATTACTTGTAACGAAGGCTGGAACTTGAACTTTTTTTTCCCAGCGAGTGAATCATTGTCAAAATTGTTTCTGTAGTTCCTAAGCAGCCTGGAAAAACTATTTCAACCCCAAAAAATGCAAGACAAAAAGCATCCTCAAATAAATTCAAACAAACTTGTATTTACAGACACAACAGACTAATAACACAAAACCAAAATTCAAGAATCAAAGAATATAGTACTCTACTAAGTTAATTCCCTACTGCCTCTCCAACAACTACATTTTCCCTTGTTTACTCGCTAGTTGAAGGCCCCGCAGCTCCATCATCTCCAGAACTGGTAGCAGCTGTCTCCGGTCTTATCTCTTCAAGTTGCCGCATAACTTGTTGAACTTCTGGTCTTGTTGAGGGCGAAGGATCAAGACAATGCAAAGCCAATTTTAATGTGTTCAGCAATTCATCACCAATTGTTGATGCATCCCTCATTAACTCTAAATCAAAGACTTCATTTGTCCATTCTTCCTTTACTATGGAGGCAACCCACTGAGGCAGGTCCACACCATTCATTGCCTCGCCAGGAGACTTACCGGTTAGGAGTTCTAATATGATAACTCCGAGGCTGTATACATCAGTTTTTGTGCTAGCTTTCTTGAGCTTAGAAAGCTCTGGAGCTCGGTAGCCTAGTGCCCCAGCAGCGGCAATCACATTTACGTTTGCAGCAGCAGTCATTAGCCGAGAGAGGCCAAAATCTGAAATTTTAGCATTTGTGTTGTCATCAAGAAGAACATTACTCGATGTAAGGTTCCCATGGATAATATTCTCATTGCTGTGAAGGTACAGCAGGCCTCGCGTCGTGCCCTTTATGATTCCCATCCTTGTTGGCCAATCGATTGATGTGTCAGGCCCACGAGCTGCAACAGAAGAGAACACATTGTTTGTTGTTAGCTGATTAAATGACAGTAATCTCCAGTGTATGAAGTGTAATCCCCAGTATATGAAGTGTAATCCCCAGTATATGAAGTTTACACATTACATTTTACTTACCATGGAGAAAAGTTGCAAGACTCCCTTTGGGCATGTAATCGAAAACAAGAAGTTTCTCTCCTTTGGGGCCCAAGTAATAAGCCCTCAGAGCCAAAAGATTTGGATGTCTAATTTTCCCCAGCAAACTGATTTCAGTTTCAAATTCCCTCTGGCTTTTTGTTATCTTTTCTCTCAATCTCTTTACTGCAACTTGACTACCGTTCTCCAATGTCGCCTTATACACAGTCCCATAAGTACTTTTCCCCATAATTTCTGCAGTTGCACACAAAAGATCATCGGCTGTGAATACCATGGGGCCATCAAAATGAACTAATTTTCCTCCAGCCTCTCCACCGGCCTCCACTTCACCAGCTGCTGGCGGAACCTCCTTTTCGCCTCTTGCTGCTGCAGAGGCTTGACCATTATTTGTCTTTGATACAGCCCTCTTCCTTATCAAGCAGTATAGCAAAATGCAAACAAGGATAAGCAAAACTACCAGAAGAGCTCCGGCAACAATGAGAATTATATCTTTCGTACTTAGTCTTCTGCGACGAGACCTTGGTTTCTTCGATGGGGGACTGAGGACACTTGCAGAAGGTGCTGGAGAAGGACATGGAGCTGAACCACTGTATCCACATAGCTGAATATTTCCCACAAAAGAGCTTGCATTGAACTTTTGTGCTAGAGAAGTGGGAACTGGACCAGAAAGGTTATTGTTGGAGACATTGAAGGAATTAAGACTTCTTAAATTGGAAAAAGAACTTGGGATTTCTCCGCTCAGAATATTGTGAGATAAATCAAGTTGTTTAAGCGTGGAAATGTTCCCTATAGTTGAAGGAATGTGGCCGCTAAATTGATTTCTTTTCAAGTTAAGAACAGAGAGATTATGTAATCTGTCAAGGGAGTCTGGGATTTGGTCATCTAGGTTATTACTTTCCAGCGTCAATGAAACAAGTGAGGATAGATTGGAGAAACTAACAGGCAAGCTTCCATTAATGGCATTATGAGAAAAATCCAGAGTCCTAAGCCTAGAAAGTTTTCCTATATCACTTCTTATGACTCCACTGATCTGGTTGTGACTAAGTGAAATTTCTTGAAGCTCACTTAACTTTCCAAAAGAAGCAGGAATGCTTCCAGAGAGAAAATTATGATCAAGGCTCAAATACTGAAGTTGGAAGAAGTCATTTATTTGTGCATTACCCCAAGAATCTGGGATAGAGCCAGAGAGGTTGTTGTGTTGAAGAGCAAGAAAAATAAGAGAACGAGAGCGAGTAAAACTAACAGGAATTGAGCCAGACAAAGAATTGTAGCTAAGATTAAGCCAGTTAAGCTTAGTCGAGTTAGCAAGACTCTCTGGAATTGTCCCTGTAAGTAAATTATTACTAAGGTCAAGAGCTTGAAGCAGAGGACACGAACCTAATGAAGGTGGAATTGAACCAGAGAAGCGATTATTAAACAGTTGAAGGCCTCTAAGATTAGGAAGAAACCCCAGTGCTTGAGGAATTGAGCCACCAATGCGATTATCATGGAGACTAAGCTTTCGAAGAGCTTGAAGTTGACCGACCTTTTCAGTAATTTGGCCCCCTAATCCCTTCCAAGGAAGCTGGATAACAATAACTTGTCCTTGAGCACATTTGATACCAATCCAACCACCAGAACAAGCTCCATAACCGCTATCATTCCAGCTTCTCAAGAGGCCTTTTGGATCAATCAATCCTTGCTTGAAAGCTCGAAGTGATTGAAAATCAGCTTGAGTTACAACAACACCATCCCAACTCTGGCTTGAAGCAAGCTGAAACGGAAAGAAACAAATTAGAAACTGAAGAAACAAGAAAAGAGGAACCCGAGAAAGCTTCCACTTCTCCTTCTTCTTGTTTGAAATGCATCGCCCATTGAGCAAAAACTGAAAAATCTGAAATGGGCATCCGTTAAAACCACCGAAAATCTGATTTTTATTTCCCATGCCCACCAAAGAATGCCAAAGAACAAGAGTTCTTTTTTCTTCCCTCTCTATCCTAGTTTGAAGTGAAGCTAGTGTTTCCGCCAAGCCTACATAAGAATGAAACAGGAAAACTAGTAGGCCTTGGAGGATTTCGCAGGTTAAAAATGGAGAGGTGGGGCTACAGAAACTGTGGCAGAGCACGTGAAGATCCCGTGAGATAGGAATCTTTTAGAAAATGAAATTAGAGAGGGAAAATTGTCGGGTGGGAGAAGCAAGGGAAAACAGATGCTCTTATTCCAACGGCTAGTTTTTTTTTTTTTCTTTTTTCTAGTGGGCAATTTACTCTCGTCTCAATCCAAGAATACATATTTTTCATGGGTTTGGATGTCTAGGTTTTTATTGCCAACCGCTCTTCCAGGCCCTAACGGCTATCTTTCTTGGCTTTGTGGGGTTGTTATTATCTGTTAAACAAAAAGTAAACCTGGATAATGTACATTTTGTAACAATAAGATTACAAAATTCACCTTCCTTTTGAGGTTGTAATAATTAAAACAAACAAAGAACCAGAGACTTAAAGTGGTTTAGTTCTAGATTACGAGGTTTAATTAAATCATGACTGGATAATAACATATAGGTCCCCATGTTTAATGTCTATGACCTTAGTATCCTTGAAATGTTGGATTCAACTATGGGTATTTGGTCATTCAGTAGAAGTCAAGGACCTATTTAACACAAATGGATAATTTATGATCTTATTTGTGAAAATATAACATGAGTTGCGCGACCTGGGTGCTATTAATTCGAATGATGACATGTTGTCTTCATCTGTGAATCTAAAAAGTCCTGACAAAACAAGGAGAGGAGGTGGTGGTGGTGGTGGTGGTGGTGGTGTTGGTGTTAGGGTGGCGTGTATTGAAGTTATATTGACAAGTGGGTCCTTTACACGGGAGAAGAGGAGAGAGGAGCTTTGTTATTTAATGGTGGAGCTGCGCTGAGTTTCAGCTCTTACTGACATGCTTGTCATAATCTTCATGTTATTATGGTGTTGACATCTGGGTGGTCCAGATCGGATATCCACCATCTTCAACGGATCTTTCTAAACATAGCCTATTCAAATTGCTACTGCTTTGCTTCCACTCCATTCCAGGCATGGCTTCTTCTTGTTGCCTCTAGTAAGAGTTTAAAACCATAATTTGCAGTAGAAGACCACTTCTTTCGAGGGATTAGGGATAATGATACAAAGACTTCCTCCTCCAAGTTCTGTTTAGAATTCAAGCGCTGCCACTTTCGGTAGATAGAAAGTAAAAAATTTGAATAAACCTAGCCATTAAAAATTATCTTAAGGTACATAAACCTGGACCTACTGGTACTGCAGTACATGCTTGCAAACAGTGTTCCAAACATCGAAAAGTTATACAAGGTTAACGTTACACCAGAAGGCAAAAATCTGATTAACTCCAAAAGTAAATAAATAAAGAAACAGTACTAACACGCAAACTCTACAGGTGTTACACTAAGCTTTTCTCTGTGGAGCAAAAGCCGGTAACTGTAAAACCTTCATAACATACAAAATTTGGTGAACCAAGCCAAACCAAACTCTAGTCTAGAACATACATAAGGATATTCGCAGGCAAGCACCAGAAAAATTCCAAACTAACACGCCTAATCCACCATGAACCATCCAGGAGAGAATTTTGGGACAATCCCCAAAAGGCTCATTTAGATGCAACGATCAAAAATGCAGGAGGGAAACTCTAGATCAGAACAAAGGTCATAACAGCTTATACATGCTCAACCTAATAAACAATGCCCACCCTGCCGCAAACAAACATGTAAAATATTCATGAAAAGATACTTATGTCTACTTTGTATCTCACTTTCCCAAACCCCACAGGATCGATACTTAAATATGTTTATCTCTGCTTAACCATTGTATCTATCAAATGCTCAACAACCACCTTGAAGGTTCTTTTAAGTAAGCATGATCTTGTTACAACTCACCTATCGATTAAGACTTTTGCAGATCTTTCTAATCAAACAGCCACATAACAGCAAAACAGAAGTGTATATCAATATAGGGCGTTTCAAGTTTTTTCCGCAAAAGCAGGTCTCAAAGTAATACTGTGCTCTTTGGTAGGACCATACAACAGGGTAAGTAAATTAAAAATGAAAGCATTCTCCTGATGGCCTTAATGTAATCCTCCGGTACCTATAATTTGAGACAAACCCACACATATGGTCTAATTGATAATACCACATCTCCTGCTCAACATACATAAGCAGTAGCATGTCATACAGATCAGCTGAAGAAAAATCAAGTTTACACAATGATAGATGATACCCTCTAAAATCAAGCAGTAATTGCATATGCTAAGGCCAAAAACTACACCAAATTAGTTCAATAATGTTGCAGCATACCTGTCTTCTGTCTCTCTATCTTCTCCCTCAATTCCCAATTAGATTCTCTACCATCTCCAACTTAAAAATGGTGAACATAGTTCCTCCATTTACAAAAGACCATCGACATAAAGAAAAAAGAGAACGAAGAAAAACAAATTGGCCACACAAAAATACTATCCACTTCAAAATGTGAGCATTATTGGACTTCAGTTTCAGTTTTCTCTTGAAAGTCCGACTAACAAATCAAAATATAAATTAGACTATAAACTTGAAAGATAGAACCTCACCAGCTAACTCAACAAAACATAAATCAGCCCAGTCTAAAAGATAGCATTCCAAATAAAGGTAAATAAACCATCAATACACAGAGTACACAACACAAATACAAGCAACTCTAACTCACACAGAGTACACAACACAAATACAAGCAACTCTAACTCAGCATCATTCTTATTATAGCTAGTAAATGTAGAATGAACAGTTACACACGAAATCCAAGTCCCTATTGTTCACAGAGATTACAGTGCACCTTAAATTCCCAAATGGATAGTAAATATAATCATAAACACAGCCTCACTACTTCCTCAAATCTAAAAGGAGAGGCAACAAACTCTAGACTAATGGAATCAAGCATTTGTAAATCTTGAAGACTAAAGATTACGTACATTCCAGCAAATCAACTGTTTAAGAAAATAATGAATCATAAAGAATGAACCAACACATAATCCGTCACAGCTATCTAAAGAATAAGGTGCACAAAATGAAAGATCCAGATTGATTGCGCCATTATATTAAAGTAATGAACATCTTGCATACAACAAAAACGAATCCATAAAAATCAAAGAAAAATGTCCAAAAGTTACATGAAAACTGAGAAACAAAAACCCTAACTAATTTTTCTCTCTAAAAAAGATCATTAATTAATCATACACGTGATCATTGATGATCCGACTAGTGAGAGTTTCAGACACGCGCGGCAACGGCGGGACCGGCGGAGGAAGCGACTCCACCGAGGAAAGATAGTAAACCGGTATTGACGGGTTCTTGGTCGTCCAGGAACAGATCCTCGGGAACCCTAAACGCGCCGTGTGCACACACGATTGCAGCTCCGACCATCAACGTCGAGATCAACAATGATCCAACGCTGGTCAAGAACACGACCACAATAGTCAACACAACCAAAGCACCCAGAGTCTCGCGTTCGGAAAATGTACGGCCCATGATGACCAGAGGTTGATCCGACGGTCGGAAAAGGTAGAGGAACATCCATCCGGCCAAGAGACAAAGCAGGACGAGGAGAGAAAAAGGATGCGAAAGGAGAGAGAAAGCGAGTACGAGCACGAGCAGGGTTACGTAATTGACCTTGAAGTAAGGGAGATTCCTGCGGATCCGAGAGTAGGCTTCGGCTAAGGAGTCGGGTCGGGACATGGCGGACCGGTCGACGAGTTCCGACCAGGGACGACGCTGAGAGAATCCATGACGGATCGAGGAGGAGAGGCGTGACAGGAACGCGCGGAAGGCCGGCGTGGCGATGGGTGGTTGGGAGGGGTTGCTGGATTGAGAGCTAGAAACTGGGAGTGTCGGTGGGGTGGCCATTGCTGGCGCGTGAAATCAGCGGTGACAGGTGAGATTAGTGTAATAAAGCGAAACAATTGGAGAGATTTTCCCGAGATATAGAAAGATAATACAGTTATGGCGAGAATAACAGAAATTATATATACAGTGCCGCGATTCTATGCGACGCAGCACCGGGGAAACTTTGTTCACATAGAATTATACCAAATGATTGATGCAATAATATCATATAGGTCCCTAGAGATTTACATTTTTACAAATAAGTTTAGAATATTATGACCTCTTTTCGCCATTTTTTAATCTCTTTCGTGCTAATAGTCTAAAGTGTATGCTTTAAGTAGATTTTCAAATCTAGCTATTGGATGCTTAAACAAAGAACTTAGGCCAAATAAAAGAACATAACGAAGACATAATCAAAGTTTCCTTCAAAGGAATAGAAATTGTATAAAATAAGTCAATCATTTTAAATTGTAATGTTCTTCTGCCTAACTAAACAGAGTTGGAATAAGTACTTGATTCCCAAAAAAATTTGAGTCTTGCAAGCTTTGTCTATCAAATACAAAGAATCACTAATTGCAAATGAAGGCATCTCTTGTAATTGATCATTACCAAATTGTATTCTTATTTGCAATTTTTATAAAAACTTACAAATTCGAATATTATTATCCAATTTTCACTATATAAAGTTGTGTGATGTGAAAGAAAGCATCTCTTCCAATGGATCATTGCAAAACAGCATCTAGCTTGGAAGCCTTTTGGACCAGAGCATCTAGCCAGAAGTGCTTTTGACCTGCTTTTCTCGTTAAAACAAAATCCCATTTTTCCAATGTAATATTCCCATACGTTGAAAACTTTCCCCTTCTATATAATTTTATTATCACTTAACCATGTCTCAATCTTGCAAAGTTTCTTCCTTCATACAGAAGCAAAAGCAAGTCTTCAGTTTCTAGCATCTAACCTTTGCTTCACCTTTTGACATTGCTTCTCCTTCACCACCAAGTACTTAACCATATCCATTGAAGATGTAAGTCTTTAAATATGATAACGAATTCCTCGTTGCATTTAACTTAGACTGCTTCTTCCATGGCTTCTGCTTGTTGCTTTCCTGATATTTATGATTGGATCCAAAACCTTCCATCTATTACTCAATGGAAAGCCAATTCTATTTCCATTTGCATATGTTCTGCGACTTCATTTCAACCATCTCTTAATCTTTGTGCGACCAAAAACCTTCAATCCTCGACTCTGATCTCGTTCTCTATCACTGCGGATTATAGTCTCCCCATATGTCTTTGGTCCTCCAAACCTTTCAAAATCGACACAAGATCTTCTAAACTGTTAGAGGAAGATAACGTTTCCAATCTATTAACCAACTTCGTTGAAGATGTACTGAAGTATGGTTCAAACAAAAACAGATACAACTCCTTGCTCAAGTTTCCAAGACTAAATTGCATTTCGAAGTTCAGGGATGTTTTCAATCTTGCATTCCTCACTCTATCACTTCTCATTTGCATCTATGAAGCTCCCGCGGATCTCCGCGCAGGATGTTTGAATACTCTCAAGAATCAATTGGCAGGATGTCAGTCAAGAGCAGCATCAAAATTGCTAATGAAACACTTAGGATCTAACCTGGAAGAGCAGTGGATGAGATCCATAAACCTTGCGATTACTAATTGGATTGTAGAGTTACAAGCCACACACCGCACAATCAAGACACCATCACCACTTTTCTCTTATGCATTATCCACATTTGGGTTATGGAAAATTCATTTATATTGTCCTGTCATAGCCATGGACCTTGAACACTCGAGCAATCCTTCAGCCGACGAACGTCTGCTTTTCTCCCTGAATTATCACCAACTTGAAGGTGTGATTCAGTTTAATTACAGAGTCATGATCCAGGACAAGTGGGTAAATTTGATGCTGAACACAGATAACATAAGGTAAATTTAGTAAATGCTCATTTTCAGTGCAAAAAAATTTAAAATTTTGCAATTTTTGACTGTCTTATGTTATTTTTCCTCCAGATGTGATGTTATCAGACTTGTAAACGAGACTCTGATGAATGAAAGAGGAGTTGGAACGGATGAAAAACATTTCCCTTCCAGGATTTCATTGCAGCTAACCCCAACTCTGCAAACAAACATATTAAGTGTTTCAGTGAGCAAATCTTCAGAGAATCCGACAAGAGAGATTGAGCTGGAAAAAACCATAGAAGGTTCATTTGATCCACCAAATTCTTTCTTGGGACTAAAGGTTTCTGCCGGAGAAACCATGACAATGAGCATGAAGCCCTGGAAATTCGAACAATCCGTCTATGGCTACAGTGCAATCCTGAATTGGTATCTTCACGACAGTATGGACGGAAGAGAAGTTTTCTCCAACAAGCCTTCAAAGATTTCACTGCTTAACCCGAAGGCTTGGTTCAAAGACAGATATTCGAGCGCTTACCGGCCGTTCACCCGGCAAGGAGGAGTGATCTTCGCCGGCGACGAGTATGGAGAAAGAGTGTGGTGGAAACTTGACAGAGCTGCCATTGGAAAAACAATAGAGTGGGAAATTAAAGGTTGGATTTGGTTAACTTATTGGCCTAATAAACATAGAACATTTTACAATGAAACCAGGAGGTTAGAATTCAGAGAAATCGTTCATCTCAATATTGCTTAGTTACCCCCTTTCTCGTACCGGAACATGTGCTTTCCTCCAACAAAATGTAATTTCTCGTAAAGCAAATATTAATATTGACTAATAAAATAATAAATTATCGTAATTTATTTGTGCGTGCGACATTTATTATTTATTTTTATTATATGTTCGTATTAAAAATATTTATTTAATGTATAATTTTTTTTTAGAAAAAAAAAAAAGAGAGTAATACAGTGACAAAAAATTTTCTAAAGTAACCTACTAGATAATTTATTTTATTAAATTAATTATAATAATATTTTATTAATTAAATAAATTAAAAAATATATAATTAAACAAAAATATATTTATAATCAAAACACTTTTTTTAAACTTATTTACTTTAGAGGCAAGACGGAGTAAAAGCAGAGATGTGCTGTGAAAAGTAAAATTTTCTATTTTCAACGATTTTAATCATAAATAAAAAATATCTTATTAAAAATAATTACGGTGTATGTGATCGAAAGTAAGATTAAAAATTTAAAAATAAAAAATTATTATATTTTAATTAAATATTTTATTTAATTATATATATTTTAAGTTATTTAATTAATATTGTTAATTTTGTAAAATAAATTATGAATATAATTAGTTTAAAAAATTTTCACAGTGTGAATAATTTGTGGTAATACGTAAACCGACATGTCGTTTTCTTGTAAATTTTAATGACATGAAATACTGTCCATCCGTGGGTCAGTCAGGCTTGAGACTTCAAAATTACAGATATGCGTATTTATACAAATGATGTTGTAAATACCGAAATAACGCGAGCGGTATTACACGCGGCGCAAGTTAGTAACTAGCAGTTGGAGGACGGGTGGGGAAACTAATGCAGAGAGGCGGAGATTTCGAGGGAAAAAATTGGAAAAAGAAAAACACACCAACACTCGGCAGCTCATCAGCTAAAGCAAACCAAACCAACGACAGCCTAACGTTATAACCACAGCTTCCTCTCTTTCTCGCTCGTTTTCTCTTTGTATTCGTAAATCTCTAAGCTCGTATTTCGGGATTCAAGTTCTCTCGATGGAGTCCGCCGCTGTTCTTCGATCTTTTCACTGTAAACAATTCTCTCTCTCCCTCTCATTCTATTTTATGATCTGGAATTTGGATTTCTATATCAGATCTTACTTATTGTTGCCTCTTTCTCCCTCGTTTTAAAATTATGTTTGTAAATTTGGTTGCAATTGTTGAAATGCTTTCGATTTTAGGAGCTGGTGCTGTAGATGTTGATAACAACCGCTGAAAATGGACTGAACTACTAATTTTGAAGAAAGTTTATGTGAAGTTTGCAATCGTGTGGGTAGTGCAATTGTTAGCTTAAAATGGATTATGATTTATGAAGTGTTTTGAGTTAGAGTAATCTCGCTTTCTTTTTTTCTGGTTTATTTATTTATTTGTATAAGCCAGAGATTGAAATTGCTTTGTCTCAGGAATTTGTTGTCCCTTTTATGAAAATGCTTTATATATATATATATATATATTTGCCACTTCTGTTGATGTGCAATCTGATGGTTGTAAGCTATTTTTTGAACTCTAGATCCTGTAGGGACTATTTCTCATTTAGGATCCATAGTAGAAAGGCCTGGAATAGTTCCTATTTGCAGTGGTAGCTGGGCGGCATCGATTAAATCATTTAAACTTATTTCTTCTCCTGCAAAACGATATGTGACAGCAGTGTCAAGTGCCTCTGAAAATACTGCAACAGCCAGGAATGATGGTGAGCTCATATTATGTGTTGGATTTTTGAGGAAGAATTGTAGGATTTTTGCTTTTGTGTTCTATGTAGAGATTTCTTGATCATATATTCCTCTGTGTTAGCTTCAGTATGCTTAAATATAAACTCTAGTTTATTAAAGTGATAAGTTTTATTTCATGTTAAAATTTTATTGTATACTTCTCCTAATACAATTAATTTGATGCATACATGATAGGGGCAGTGATTTGACTATGTTACTGGCTTAATTTGTTTAAATGTTCACTTGAATTTAGTAGAAAAAGAGATTGTTCAATGCCTTTACATTTGCACATTGTTGAGGTTGATGCACTAAATAATCATACGCCGAATGAGTATATCAGTGTACTGGCTCTCAACTTCATTTGCTTTCTAAAAGTTGATTATTATGATGAGGTAGTTTTGTCAGAGAGTACTACACAAAGCTCACCAGAGAGAGATACTCTGCGGAGTGCAACTTTTCCAAGCGGATTTGAGGTGAGTGCTTTCTCTTTAGAGCTAATTTTCTTTCTGATAATCACTTCTAACTCACTTATCATTTTTGTATCATCAGGCATTGATGCTAGAGGTTTGTGACGAGACAGAGATTGCCGAGCTGAAATTGAAGGTATAATCCTGATCAACTTACTGGCTTGCTCACCTCTTGCAAATTGTTCTAGTTAAACCAATAATAATAATAATAATAATTTGCGCTGGCACCATGAGTGAAAACCTTTTAATAGTTAAGGCGGAAGGTTTTTATGTCCCTTTTCTATGTGGAATTTTGAAGTATTTTTGGTCTTTAGGTCACTGCTAGTTGCAAGTTTTTTTCCTACCAATGTGAATAATGTCTATCACTGTACTGCTCTTTATTGCTTTATCATAGGTTGGAGACTTTGAAATGCATCTGAAGCGGAATGTTGGAGCCACAAAAGCTCCCTTGTCTAACATTTCACCTACTACCCCACCACCTATTCCAACTAAACCCATGGAAGTTTCAGCTCCTGTTGCACCACCACCACCATCACCACCAAAATCATCTTCAGAGAAAGCCACTCCATTTGTCAATGTCTCCTTTGGGAAGTCATCGAAATTAGTGGCATTGGAGGCCTCTGGATGCAATGGTTATGTCCTAGTATCTTCTCCCACGGTATGTGATGTCCCAAGGGAGGGAGGACACTTTTCTTTTTGAAACAGTGTTGTTCAATATAAGTTATGCAATTTCTTCTTTGCCAGGTTGGCTCATTCCGAAGGAACAGAACAGTCAAAGGAAAGAAGCAACCTCCTATCTGTAAAGAGGTATTGATACCACACCTCAGTTTTGTTTGTATGTTATATTTTTTCAGTTACAATTTTGGTGTGAAATCAAAGATAGAAGTTTGTAAATTTTTAATGTGTTTCAATTTTTAAATTATGTGTATTTACTAGCATTTCTATTTGTAAGTTTGTTTTCATTATTTCCTCAGCCGAAAAAAAAAAAAAAAGTTTTACCTTATGAGTTAAAAATGTAAGAAAAATTTTGCATACCTGAAAAGACAAATCAGTAATTTTATGAAAAAATTAGTGCATTGAGTGACATGCCATTGTCATCTTTTTATTGTACCCAAATTTGAAGATCCAAATGTTAAAAATGTGTATGATAGTTCAAAAACCTAGTTTGTATGGTGTTTGTGTGCATTAAGCTGCTAATGTTTGCTATCCATCTTAGATATGCCTTTGCAGCCACTTGGCATGGGCTACACTTTATGCTGATATCTTTAACTCCTAACCGGAATACCGAAGTGAGGTTGCATTAAGCGGCATACCTTAAATTGGCTTTTCCTTATGCTGTGAATTAACAGTTCCAAATATACAGGGTGATGTAATTAAAGAAGGCCAAGTAATAGGTTACCTGGATCAGTTTGGTACTGAACTTCCTGTGAAGGTGAGGCTAGTTTCCAATTTCTTGATTCCTGTTTCCTTGTGCTTAATAAATTTGCTCATGATTGTTTATTATTTATTTGTTGAGCAGTCAGATGTTGCTGGAGAAATCTTAAAGCTCCTCTTTGACGAT
Source organism: Swietenia macrophylla (assembly GCA_032401905.1). Taxonomy (NCBI): domain Eukaryota; kingdom Viridiplantae; phylum Streptophyta; class Magnoliopsida; order Sapindales; family Meliaceae; genus Swietenia; species Swietenia macrophylla. The sequence goes on along the minus strand of CP135569.1, from coordinate 7,188,323 downwards.
GGAGGTATAACATTAGCATCTTTTTGTTGTATATCGGCTAATAGTATAATAACATCTCGAGTCATTCCCCACGATTTCTTCTATAACATTTGATTTAACAGTATTAAACCTTAGTTTGGGACCATTGTGCTTTTAAAGCACACTAGTGAAAGTATTTGGTAACCACCAACTTTTAGGACAGACCGCTTGATTTCATCTCGTACCAGCTGTAACTTCAAATGCACAGCCCCTCAATTCAAAACATAGACCAGGTAGCTGCTGCTTATGGTGCCTGAATGGATTAGAAAACGGCATTAATGCTAAAGAATTTCTTTTTTCCTCCTCTTAATTTGTCAACTTGCTTTCTTTGATGTTTCTGAAGGCAATCTGGTCATTGATTTTTAACTTTGTATGACACAGATGCCGTTGGTTATGGAGACCCTCTCATCGCCGTCTTGCCATCATTTCACGATATCAAGTGAGCTGAGCTTTCTCTCCCATTAAGGCAATTTTGCAGGCTTTTATTATCGGAGAACTCACAAAGTTTGTTGTTCATTTCAAGTACTTTTACTCGTTCCATCTTTTTCTCATTTGCTTTTTGTATTAATTCTAAGGCGCAGGCGTAGTTGGTGAGTATGTGCCTCATATTGCTGGTCAGTTAAAATTAACTGCAAATCTTGGAATAATTGATTTAAGCACAAAAGATTGACAACAGATTTGTCATTTGTGTTAAAAAAAAATTGTTGTAAGCTGGATGTGCTGTGTGGATTGTTTGTAGGTTATTGAGACAAATTGTGCTACAAAAATACCTTGAGCATATTCCACGGAAAATTGGACACCTCCGCCAATAACCACTAGAATAATTTATTAAAATCAAGTGGACTTCGTAAATAAAGACATCTAAATCGACCAAAAGCTCGGGGCAAAAAATCATTCAACCCCTGTCAAAAGTACAAAATCAAGTTTTGTGTGCAACAATGCCTTGGCTTTGCTCAACTAGTAACAATTCGACGGCCACGCACCCGCGCACAGAGCTACACTACCTGAGTTTCACCAACACGTGAACGCGCCCTTTCGACGACATCGTGTTAATGTTCTTAACGCAAAAAAGCACCGCTACGTCACCATGCTTTCAGTCGCCTCTCACCGCCACCAGAATGCTACGCAACCCACCGAATTCTCCCGCCGCCACGCGTTGCTCTCTCCTCTTCTCGCCGACGGTGCGTCTGTTCTCCTTCAGTTGGCTGCGGCATGCGGCTGATGAGAACAAACCGACGACGACGACCTCTGAGCTGCAGAATCCGGCTGCGGTGACGACGGAGGAGGTGGTTGTTTCCAGGATTTATTATGCGTCGGTGATTGGAGAGCCGATGGCCGTCGGGAAGGATAAGAGGAAAGCTTGGGAGAAGTTGATGAACGCGAGAGTCGTGTACTTAGGCGAGGCTGAGCAGGTTCCGGTTAAGGATGATAGAGAATTGGAGCTTCAGATTGTGAAGAATTTGAGAAAACGGTGCGTTGAGAGCGGGCAAACGATGTCATTGGCTTTAGAAGTTTTCCGTTGTGACTTGCAAGACCAGCTCAACCAATAAATGGACAGAAGGTATTACAAATTTGACAATCTTGCATTCGGATTGCTTCAGAACTAACTGTTGCTTGCTGATGTAATTTTATCTAGAATCTTTATCGTATATTTTATTGCTGAAGGGCTTATATTAAAATCTGTATTTGATGGCAGGATAGTTCAATGCTTATCCTAACTTTCTCGTACGCAAAGGCCAAATCTTTCCACCCATTTTCCCACTCTGTGGTCCAAACATTGGATGTGTTCAAAGCACGTGTATCCCCTCCGGCAGAGAGAGAATTGATGTAGATATCAAAATGGCATTGTTATCGGCTTCCAGAAATGCACGTATGGCCCTGGAAATAAGTAAATATTTTAGCTTGCAGAAACATAAAATTTATGGAAGGTATGAAATGAAGTATTTACCTGAAAAATGAGACACCCAAATGATGACAGAGCTGAGAGTAATCAGTACGAGAAGTTGCCCTCAAAATATGGCCTTGTTTCATCATAGTCTTCGCCAGGAACTGCCCCAAAGGGCCAATCCTATTATTCCAATCTACAGACTTCTTGAAGACGACGATGAAGAAGCCATGGTTGAGAAACAGAGAGATGGAGGGAGGAAAAGAAAAAAGTTTTGTAAGTTTTTTGGGTGCCTTCAATGGAAGAGTAGTGCTTAACTTGGGGGCATGTGTGATTCTCTCTCCATATTGTGTTGGTACTTGAAGATTTGTCTTTGCCCGAACAGATTTAGCAGAGCCTTCCAGATTTATGGAGGTCCATATTGATGAGTTAGCTTATGGGCCCATCTGCTTTCTCTTCAAATGTTCTTGCTTCGGAATTTTTACCATATTTGGCTGTAAAATTCACATCATCCGCTTGGATTGCGACATTGATTTTGTAAAATGCTGTATAGACTATTCTGTTGCATTACATGACATAACATAACATTTCTCATGTACAGGAAAACCTGCATGCGGGAACAGAAGGAAGAGTGAAAAGAATTGAAAACAAACTAGCTTGTTGAAGAGCAATCCTAGCTCCTATCTACAGAAATAGGCACAGAATAATTGTTTTCTAGTACTACTGGCTCTCCATATCAGTCACAATTGGTTACATATTGCGATGCACCAATTGTTTCATTTTGCCTCCCACCTCTTTGCTGTTGTATCACCAAAATGGATGCCCTTCTTCCAAAATCCGGGGAAGCAAGTATGTCTCCCATGACTCCGACCTCGGGACACTCATTCCAGACCTCAAGTCCTGAAAAAATTTGTGATTCTTGATGGGATTTTCCTACCAAGATCAAATCAAATTCATCTGCAATTCCTATAAGTGATGCTGCTAGTCCTGCCCCATCTCTAACCATTTCTTCCAAGTACTTGAAATTCTTGCTTCCCATGCTGTTGCGTTTGCATTCATTGATTCGATCACTATCTCGTTTTCTGTCTTGGGTATTTTCAGCTCCGAAGAGAAGGTATCTAATGACTGTTAGTCGAACACATTCATGTCTAGCCATGCGAAAAGCATAAGCAAGTGATTCAACATCATCTTGACCACCAATGAAGATAGCAGCAACGTGGAATAAGAACTGATTTGTCAGGAGACAAAAGGATCCGGTTAGCATTCCTCGATCAACGAGGATTCCAACTGAACACGGCGCCCTCTGGAGAACATTGAGGTTCAGAGTCTTAATGGCGGGGTTGATAGTTCCATTATTAGTTCCATCAATAGCTCCTTGCTTATGAAATGGCAAGATGATGATAGTGGCGCGGTTATCACGAGCAACGCGATGAACGTCATCATGCATTGTCTCGAAAAGGCATATTGAAGTAAATGATTGGACCGTGGCATGGCCTTGATTGTGATGTTCATACAGCCTTAAAGCATTGACAACTTGACTAGTTACTGGTGTGATTGATTCCAAGTTTCCTTCTAATTCGTTAGCTACAAGAATTGGGGCAGATCGCCCAACAAGCTCAGAAAGGATTAGCACTGTGACTCCAACGGAGCTGTTTCGATCTGCACGTGATACTTCTAGGAGATTCATAATTGTAGGGAGGCTCACGTCATTTTGAATGCAGACCAAAATTCGAAGCTCTCTATCCTCGTTTGAATGTTGAATGGTGCTTCTGTTGATTGAAATGTAATGCATTGAGGGATCATAGACAAACTTAACCAGGGGGCTTATAATTCCTGTTACTACTAATACTGAGAGAATGGACAGAGTGAAATCTTCTTCTGTTAGAACCTGTTACAAATAACAAACAAGTTGTACCGATTAGTACTTCTCAGTTAGCATAGAAATTAAGATAAAGGATTTGTAATTCAGACCTGATCGTGCTTCAGCAGATTGAATATAATCACTTCGAAGATTCCCTTGACATTCATAATCAGTCCGATCACAAATGCTTCTTGTACGGGGATGTTATTGTACACAGCTGGCAACATTACCGCTCCAATCTTGACAATGCAAGCAAAAAGAATAATAATTCCCATAAGCCACAAAGATTGAAGTTGAATCTCGAATACATTTGTTTCCAAACCGCTGACTGCAAGGTAAACAGGGTATAGCATTCTTGAAACAAAAGTTTCCAGCTTTGATTCTAGAGCAGCTCCTAATGGAGGACCATCAGGAACAACAAGGCCTAAAATTAATGGCCCAAATGTATAATGTTGCCCAATAACCTCAGACAAAACTCCGGTTATCAGAACAAGTAAGAAAATGGAGAAAATATATTTCTCTTGCACAGGTTTTTCTTCATCTGAATTGTTTAGCATCCACAAAATTATCGGCCGGAGGATGAATATAACAGTTGCTAGAAGCCCAATTGTTGATAGAAGTGGCCATATCATTGGTACATCATTATGTTCCTTGCCTCTAGATCCCGAGAAAGCAAGTATAAAGAAGGCAACTGCTATGACATCACTGACCATTGCTGATGAGAGAGCTACGCGACCAATGTCAGTGTTAAGGATTTTAAGCTCAGTTAATAAGGTAGCGACGCCTGGAAAAGTTGCCATAGATTGTATTGCCGCTAGATGTAGAAGTGAGTCTGCGAGGCTGGATTCCACTGGGAGGAACTTGATTAAGAGGAATGTTAGTCCAACAGTCAGTGTCGACCCGAAGAAGAAGATCGAAATGCCTATGGCCATAGCTTTTCTTCCTGGCCGCAACCCCATGCTGGGATCCATTTTAACTGCCTCTGTGAAGAGGAAGAACATAACGCCAATTATAGCAGCAACTTTTAGATTTATAGTGCTTCCTATTGGGAACAAGTGCTCTGCGAATATCTTAATATGCCCCAGCATTGATGGGCCAAATATTACACCACCCTGTTAATTAGCATGCATATGTATAATCTGTTAGATACAAAGAGAAAATTGCAGCTAATGATCTCTTCTGAATTCAGTACTAGTTTTCAAATGCAGATGATTTATCATGTTCTCGGCCATTTTATGGCGTGATTATACATATTCTGGCTTCTAAGTTTTACATGTTTTCTTCTTTTGGCAAATGTTTTCATCCAAAAACTGCATTTAAATTCTAATCCATTTGCAAATCTATTCTAGTATCTATTATGATGACGCCATGGTTAGCGGAATGAACATGAGTAGAATTGAAGGGAGACCATACAAGAATCTGAGATATAATGGTTGATTGTCCGATGTGCTTGAGCAACAAATCCAAGAGTTGTGAGACTAGGGATATGACAGAGACTTGAAGCAAGAAAAGATCGTAAGGAACTTTGAGAGGGTTACCGCCATGCCAGAAATTACCAGTCATCAACCTGCCCATATCTTGGCAGATAGCAATAGTTCCATTTCCGGTGAACTTGATCACAGTTGGCACCAGTGACATTTTACCTTTTTAAGTACTTGTTCTTGATTAAAAGAAAACCAAGAAAAGAAGAAGAAGAAGAAATTGTAAGAGGCTGGCAAGAAGGCAAAGAGAGCAAGCAGGACAGAGAGTGGTCAACCTTGGATTATGGCAACACTATATTTGACTGAGGACGTTCCCCTAGGGGACGTTCCCCTCTCTTCTTCTATTCTTTATTTAGGCAACTAATCCTTCGGTTTAATAGGCCATTCTTCATTTAGGCAACTAATCCTTCGGTTTAATAGGCGCTTTTTTCATCTTGACAAAATTGTATGGACATAATCTATGACTTCAAGATTTTGTACTTGTGGCTTGTATCACCATAAAAGCAATGCCACTTGACCCAAAAAACTTAAGCTTGAAGGTATGGGCCCAGACAATTGTATTTAATAGGAACTTCTATAAACATTTTGTTTCATATCTTGAAATTAGATCCTTTCTCATTCTGTGCAAACCAAGATCAATGCAGACCTGTAACCAGATCAATGGTTTTAGGACAGTAAAGAAAAAAGAGTTTCCAATCAAGAAAAATGTCAACGGTTTTTTTTTCTTTCCTTCTTTTTCCATGCATTTTGGTTGCCTTTCTTAAAGGTGTTACGCAATTGATCTTACCTTGAGAATGAATGAAGAACTAATTTTCAGCTTTCATGACTGATCTCTGAGAGGCTAACCGACTCTTCCCGGATGATTTGTTGCCGTATTACCAGGACTGGAACAGCAGTAGTAATGTCAGAAGAGGCAAACAAATCGCCGATTGGCCCGAGCTCTGGCAAATCACACCAATCTCATAAACTAATGTGATGGGAGAATCAGTTCTATGGCGACGCCCCAGAAGAACTAGTTCATAGTTTTCTCTCATTGACTGAATTATCATAGAAGTGTCAACCGCATCTCTTACAATCTCTTCTCTATACATTCTATTACGATTTCCTAAAATTTCATCTTTTTTCTTTAAGCCATTACAAAAAATCATCGTCCAGTGTATTCTTCCGGCTAGTTTGCTCGCATTCATCAGACAAAATGATACGAATAACTGTGAGATGAACCCTTGAGCATCTAGCCATCCTTTTGGCATAAGCCAATGCTCCCTTATTATCTTCACAAATTTTGCTATGATCAACAAGAATGCCTGCAGAAGAAGGGGCCTTGTTCAACACCATTGAGTTCAAGTTCCTCAAAGCTTGGCAATCTGAAATTAATTCTCCTCTAGCACTCATTTTCTCTGAAGTGCAAGTACTACCAGAGATACTGACTTGTCAAACCCGACCCAACAAATGTCTTCGTGCATCACTTTGGGTGGCAAAATAGCTGAGAAAAGTTGCACTTGGACAAATCTTGGGTGTTCTGCCTTTAAGTAATTGAAAACATGGATTATATGTTGCCAATTGTGAGATCTAACTTCGATGATTTTTGGCCTAATTGGCGATTGATAAGAAGTGGAGTGGATCCTCTTCTAAGAGGTTCTAAGCAGAGTCCGAAAACAGACATTCGTAGGATGGGAAACTTTAAGTAGCCTAATTGCAGCCAATGCATCATCTTGTCTGTGTGCGCAGACAAGTGTCCGTAGATCATCATTTCTCGCAGAATGCATAATGTTCCTTTGCTGGTAGCCGGGATATGCTTTCGAAGAACAGTGGAGCTTGCGTACAATAGAAGGAAGAATTGTTGCCACAATCAATATTACTATCAAAGCAATGGTAAATTGCTCACATCAATTGTCCGAAACAAAATAATTCAGAGTCCCATATTAGCATAGAAAATAGGAACTAGAACAAAAGCATTTTGAGAACAAAGAGAGAAGAGAACAAATTACTTTTGTTTTGAAAACACAGAGAGCAAAGAAGAAATTAATTGCTTCAGAAAGATTCTGTGATTACCTGTTTGTGAGAATTGGTAACAAATGTATCTAATTCAGCAATGCCTTGGCACCAAGATGAGGTTTGAAGTAGCAGCATCTCTAGAATGAATATTAACACCAAATAGCAGTTAGATATACAGCACCCATTTGGAAACGTAAACCACAAGTCATTGCAAAAAGATAATGAATAAGGTGGAAGCCGGGTAAATACCCATATATTTGCTTTGAATCCACAGAGGGTAGCCATTAATGACAGAAACAGTCCTGATATTATGGTATCTAATTTCCCCACGATCGCGGAAGCTAAAGGAGGCCCTCTTGGCACTGCCAAGCCGGCAATAAAAGGTCCATAAAAGTACTGAAGCCCTACACTGTCACCAATTATTGCCACAACCATCATTAAAAACACGATAACAATGACAGCCATTCTCCACAGATTTCCCTTCTGATGTAGAATTTGTCCATTCTAAATTCATAAATCTGGGTTGCGTTATTACTAAAATAATATGACGACTATTTTCAATAGACCATTCACGAAATGTTAACATTATAAAAAAAAAAAAGTGAGGGACTTATTTGATACAAAAACAAAAACTTTCTCTACTTGACAAATTACCAAATAAATCAGGGAACAGATGTTAATATCCCTTAGCAAAATCAACATGGCCCAGAAAACCAAATTCATTTACTGCAGCCCACCAACTAAAGCCCATATATAATTGGGCCAAGATAACAGAATGGAAAGCCCAAACCACTGCATTTGTAGTTATTGTTCTTGTATTATTTTACTGTGGGGAGTGCGTGGTCGCTCACATGTACAACGCTTAATTCCAAATGCAGACCCCCCCCCCCCCCCAAAATCCCATAAACGTAAAGGGATCAGAACAATGACGTGTCATCTAAATGGACAAGGACAAACTTTCTTTGTCTTAGTGACCAAAATGTCAAAACGACAATGTGCAAAAGAGGATTGTATATAGCAAGGACGTAATATTACATGGAATTTTATTTTAAATTTTATAATTTATTATTTGTATTTTAAGTATTTTTTATTATTTATTTTATATTTTAAATTATTTTAAATTTTATATTATCATTTTAAATTATTTAATAAAAATATACATGATAAATGATCTGTATATGAGCCGTTTCCTGTGTAACCAGGAGCAGATTGTTGGGTTGTCTTTGTCATGTCCAAATGTGGATGCAGCAGCATTTTCAGAAGTTGGAACTTGGTCCTCTTCCGGAAAAAGACCCATGTTGAAATTTTTGTTCCCTTATTGCCCTCAGAAAACTAAAATCGGAAGCTTAAAAATTAATTTAAAAAAACATAGTGTCTTATGTGTAAACATGTTGAAGTCAAGGGCTCTTCGTATACAGCTTCACTATATATAGACGAATCAAGCATTCAGACATATCCACTTGTACGAAGAAGACGGAGGCAATGGAGGTGATTTCTCAGAGATCGTCGTCGTCATCAACTTTGAATCCCAATGCTCTGTCTATCGGACGGTGGAGGATTTCTCGGACCAATGGTAGGCCCTGATCCAGTCTTCTCCTCGGTTCTAGGGGTGTGCATGGGCTCCGGTCAACTCAGAACCTTGTGGGATGGAACGGCTGGTTTGATTTATGAACCAAAACCAATTAATTTGCTATTTCCAATTGCACAATTTATTGGTGACATCTATTAATATACAAAAATTTAATAAATTATTTAATTAATAAAATTATTTTAAAAATTTTATTAAAATTATTAAAAAAATTAACTTAATTATTTTAAATAAATACATTCATTTAAATTATTACTAAATTATTATAAATATAACTCTTACATAAAATATATTTATATTTAATTTAACTAATAATTTATTAAAAATATTTTTAATTATTGATCTATGTAAAAAAATTAATTAATGTATTTATAATATATTTAATTTAATTTATCATATTATTTATACGATAATTTAATAAAATTATGTTATATATATTTATTTTAAAATTATTAAATAAATTAATAATTATTATAAATAAATATATATGGGGTATAATTTTGTTATTATAAAAATTTAATTTTTTATGATATATAATATTAATTCGAGTAATAATATAATATTTTTTAAATAATTTATTGTATATTAATTTTTTTAATAATTTNTTTTTCATGATATATAAAATTAATTCGAGTAATAGTATAATATTTTTTAAATATTTGTTGTATATTTATTCTTTTGAGTAACTTATTTCTCTTTTCTTTCTTTCACTCAAATTTTTGTTTATATATTTTACGACTTCTATAACTTGATATCATTAATTTTATTTTTAAAATTTTTTTATCAAGTTAAATTTATGATTTAAATACATATTATTAATATTATACTTAAACAATTTTTAAGAGTTTTATAATATAAAATTTATTAAAAATATTTATAAAAAAAGATAATTAATAAATAGAGTTTCTTGTTTTAAAATTGAAATTAAAAAATAAAGTACCTATTTAATAGGGTAGGTTTTGATTCTAAATTTTAAAAATTAATTTTATTTAGGGTAGATTTCAATTTCACTAAGAATTGAAACCGAATTTACAAATGCTCACCCCTAATGATGTGTATTAAAAAGAAATAATAATATTTTGATTTTAATGTTTTCACAAATGAATAGAAGGATAGGTGATAATAATTAGGGATGATAAATTAGATTAACATATCATATTAGTATCATATTGTATTCGTATCGTGTTAAATATAGATCAATTCAAATATAATTTATTTATTAATTGTATCAAAAAAATTAAATATAAATACGATTAATTTATTAAATAAATAATTCGTATACGATTCATTTATTAAATAAATAATTCGTATACGATTCATTTAGATATGATTAACAAATAAATTATAAATAGATTATAAACAAATTAAGACAATTTATTTAAATATAATTAATAAATAGATTATAAATGAATTATAAATAGATTGTAAATAAATTGTAAACGAATTATAAACAAATTAAAATAATTTTTTTATTTATTTGTGATACGAATTCGTTTATAATTTATTTATTTATTATTTATATTNATAAAAAAAGATAATTAATAAATAAGATATCTTGTTTTAAAATTAAAATTAAATTAAAATTTAAAAATAAATATCTGTTAAATAAGATAAGTTTTAATTTTAAAAATTATTTTTATTTAAGGTAGGTTCTGGGACGAAGCCTATAAATACTCCGTGACTAGGGGCTCCAGGAACGTTACTTTGATCGGCAAAAGGACCCCCTGTTTACCGATCTTGACGATCCAGCTCTACCCGACGTCAACGACCTCGTTCACGACGAGATTCAACGTAAGCATTATACACACACACATTCTGAAAGATTTGCCTTCCGAGTGGACTCAGTAACTCACCTTCTTTTTGTTTGTGTGGTTTGCAGAGGAGAAGGAAGAGAGGGAGTTTTGCAGGGACGTGGTTTCGCTTGGGACGCTGAAATGGAAGAAGGGTCGAGATTTGTTTGAGAGGCCAAGGTACATAGAGAAAGCACTGAAGATTGTGAAGGTGAGTCCAAGGTCGATTCAGCAGCGGAGATAGACAAATCCGGTTGAGTGCAGCCGACTTGAGCTCGGGTTTCACTCGTTCTTGTAACAGACGTTGATTCCATTTCATGTGCCTTAATTTTGTACAGAGTTAGAGACTTTCAACTTCACTTCGTGCAGATTTTCATTTGTAAGTGTGATCGTAAACTCTGTAATAGCTTTTACTTAGTGGAATAACTGAGATCATTTTAGTGAAAAGAAATCAGATTCCATCTCAGCCACTGATTGTATGGCTCTTAATCTGGATGATTGAAGGCTGGTTTGGGTACAATATGGACCGTCTGATTCAATAAGAAATATATTTTCCCTTACAATAAAATGAGAATCATTACACAGAATACAACCAAAAAAAAAAAAAGATATTAATAGTAGCTCAATAATTTGCCCTGGATTCTTGTATTATGGCCATGGCTGCTGCCGCTGCAAATAGAAGCTTTGAGGTCTTCCTGCTCAAAACTGGTAACCATTTTCGATATATAATCTTATTAAACTGTTGAAGGTTCATGATCTATGGCTCCACGCCATGGCACGATTGTTGATTCTTCAACAAATTGTTTGATCTTCTTCACCCCATGTGCTTGCTGTCTTCCCGATCTTCTGCAGAACCCTGATAACTTCTTCTGTCGTGACATTGCCAGTTACTATCACTTTGTTGAGCTGAGTATCCACGTTATATGTTTCAATATCTGCCACCACACAACTCCAACTAAGCAATTACAACTTCAAAGACATTAAAGGGGTTTTTACAAGATGAAAGAAACCAATTAATACCCTCTATCTTCTTGATGGCCTTCAGGATTTTCTTGATACATTCCTCACAGTGCAAACCCACTTTCAATTCCACAACCTGTCGCAGAAATAAAAAAATAAGCATGAAATTTGCAGCAATAGGAAGTAAAACAACAAGATTGTTTAAATGGAGTATACTTACATTTGCCATTGTATTCTGATTTATCACGAAAACTGTGTCTTGTAATTGAAACTACAAGAAGAGAGTCGAATGTTTGGGAGAGTGAGTCCAATTCATATATAAATATATAACAATAAAAATGGTGACAAAAAGTGAGGTGAGGTATTGGATTCTTTACGTGACTGATTGGTAAGTTTACTTTATTGAAAGGCTAACTTTATTTTGTTCCCGTAGATATGTTCGTATTGACTTGGAGAGCCATTCTCATTGCCTGTCCATTAGCTAGCCTCCACCCATGGGGTCACCCGGAATCACGGCTTTGCTGAGGTGGGTGGCGGTGACAAATGCTGGAGATTTGTCATTTACAAACTATTTATTCAGGCCCAAGCCCCACCCCCCAAAAAAAAAAAAGGGATTCATTGTTTCAAATGTTAAAGCTTGTTACTTTTACATAAAGGTTTTATGTTTTATATTGTGATTATACTTTAAATTCGATGTAACATAAGGGATTCTCGAGAAATAAGAAACTGGTTTTGAAATTAATTTGAATTGTATGAAGATAATTGTGGGATTTTGGGCAGTTAATGGAGTCTAATCCTTGATGTTCAATCTTGAAAAGTGTCTATTTTAAGGAAGCTTCCTAATGTAGTATGCTTGTATTAATTAGAAAACATATTGATCCTAATATATATCTTAATGGTAACTTCTAGAAATCGGTAGACATAAAACATTATGGATACAACCATCCGATCAAATTTTTTTAGACTAAGAAAAAGTATGCACCAATGAGAGTAATTTTAAGGGTATATGGTATCCAGTAAGAATTAAATCAATAAGGGAATTTCCTAAAAACTCAAACTACAAATTAAATAAGAATACTGAATCATTCTCGCATCAAAATCTTTGGAGATGAAAATACTATAGACTTTTTCTCTTTAATTCTCAGAAGAGGAATTAAGTAGAATCTGCAACAAGCACACAAAGATAATGGTCAAGCTTTGATACATTGTTCTTCGTTTATAGATATATGCAAAGCAAAATGCACGAACGTATATGATAAGTTGAAGCCTAAGTACGTATAATTCTGTCAGTAACATTTTTTATGCCTTAATTTTCACCATTTCTATGGAGAAAACTGATACTTCTTCTATCTAATTTTTGATCTCTATGGAGAAAACTGATACTTCTTCCGTCGAATTTTTGATCAATAGATTGAAGAAAGCAAAAGAGAAAATGATCGTTTGTTTGACCTACCCGTTGACAATCTTCAGCACTCAACCAAAAGATAAGCACCTCGTTATTATATTCTTTTAAAGTTCTTTTACGATCGTTTTGGGAGAGATTGAATATTGTAGAGATTCCTTCTGGGGTTTTTCATCCCTTCTAAATACAGGGTTCGTAAATAATTTTAAGTCTTTAGATTAGCTGGGCTGCATGCATGCATGTATCGCAACACATTTTGGATAGTGCTTTTAAAAATCGATCTTGAACTAATGGTTGGTGCATGGATAAAATATGCATGGTAAATATATATTTTTCTTATGAGAAGGAAAACGCAGTAAAGTAGAAACATGCTTAATAACTCAAATTCCTTCGATTCTAGAAACTTTAGTAAGAATTATCAAGATGATTAATTCTAAAAAGAGCTATTATTTCTTCAATTTCTTCAATGTAATTAGGGTTTTCGATTTCTTCAATCTTTGCATGTAATGTGAAAATTATCAAGAAAAAGAGTTCAACGTGTATGTTAACTAATGTAATTAGGGTTTTCTATTTATAAATTTATAACATTATTATAATATAATTTATTGATAAATTGCATAATTTTTTGCCCTTTTTTTTTGTATTTGGAAAGCATGATTAATTCTTGTTTTAATATTAAATATCATTAAATTTTTTTTAAGAAAACGTGATTAAAATGATAGATTTATGTCTTTTTCAAATTTTTTGAAATAATTGAAAGTTATCAAAAAAATTATTTTAAAATTAAAAATTTCAATTAAAAGTACCGATTTTTTATTGGATTGGAGGAAACAAGAAGGAAATAAAGTAAAGGATATCAACGGAGATTAGAGATTGTGATTGAAGGCAACTTATGAATGCAGTCCACTTAATCCTCACCCTCCGGTTTGAATTCTTAAATAATTTTTGGGGCTACTGATTTGTGTTTGCTTTTAATACAAAAGATCAATTTTTGTTTGAAGACGAGGAGAGAAGCAAGTGATTCAGAATGTATTCACCCAGCAGGATCAAAAGTCACTTTCGATCATGCTTTTCGTCATCTCAATGGGTGACCGAAACTAAGCTTTGGTCAAGACCGAAACTCACTTTTGAGTTGCTTTTACCTCTCTAGGATCTTTCTTTTCCTTGGCAATTCCTAAAACATCGTGGCAAAGATCATTCATTGTGGTAGAAACCTATATTTATAGTTTCACATACAAAATCATTTCATAATGGACAACCACACAGAAAATTAATGCACTATGGGGTACACTATTGCTTACACTAGCAAACTAAGATTCAGATGTGCCATAAACTTCAATCAACTTGAGGTTGTTGACCTTGAGCTGTCGAGTAAGAAATACAAACAAAGCTTTTCAGAACATGTTTGTATCCAATATTGTTCTCAACATATCATTTATCAGAACTTATTCTTTCTTATCTTGTGCTTTTCTGCACAGAATTAGAAAGCAACAGCAGTGAAGACAGGGCGAGTAAAGTCGGCAATTGCCCGTCTACATGCAGGTAATGAAGCAATAAACTGGTCCTTAAACCGGACACCAACACATTTTAGTCTCTTGTCAAAACTTTCGGTCATCCCAATGGGTGACCGAAATTGAAATGAATTTGCATTGGCAAATCATAAACTTAGTTACAAGCATGGACTCTGCCAAGTCTGCCTTGTATATTTTCCAAGTCAATTTGTTTTATTTAAGGAGAGACTGATTGGTATACATAGCTATAATAAATTATTTAGGAGAAGGATCTAAAGAAACAAAACGTCGGAACGCTATGAAATGCTACTTCTAAATAAACATAACTAGCATTGCCATCTTCACATTCTCATTAGAAAAGAATAGATTCAATAACCATATTGTTAACGATATTTACTTCAATGTCATATTTTCTACCTAGCGAAACTTAAAAATGAGTTTGCATAACAAGTCAGTCCCAAATTACTTATCATCCTCCTGTGTTATCAACGAGTGCATCCTTTCTATTTTCCATGCAAAACGACCGTATCCATGATTGTAGAGCCTCTGAAATACATGGTCCAAACAACATAGATTAAACATCACTGGTTGAGCGACCTCCGAGCCAAAGCAGGGGCTTTCTTGGGGATGTAGACCTTGTAGCTTACCCGGCCAGAAATAAAAAATGAAATACATGCTAGTGCAACATTCACGGCTTGCAGTTTAGACATACAGGTCAATCCAAATGGAAAAGAAGCACAACAGGAATTGATTAAGATTGTTCAAGGAAAGTGTTTGAGAGTTCTGGTTTACGGTGAGGATCGTTATGGTCGCCGCCTTGGTGATCTATATTAAAATGGCATATTCGTTCAGGTATTTCATCCTTCATCCTTGGTTCTTTCTCAACTGTTATGAGGAATAAGTCTTCTAAACTCTCCATTCTAACAGGAATTGATGCTCAAAAAAAGCTGTGCATGGCATTACCATGCTTATGAAAAATGCTTAGAACTTGCAAAAGTGAGGGATCATAGTACTTCATTGCGTTTTATTTGACGTTCTCAATTACTAAATCTTCTACCCTATACTGTTTACGAGTGGGAAAAAGAGGATCGAACAAGGAGGGTCGGGTTATGGGCAGATCAAACCCAGAAGAGCCATGAGAATGGAGGAAAGACAGACGTGAAGGCAGATAAAAAATAGAAAGCCCCAGCACCCAAAAAAAGAATTCACTAGTTCAAATGTTGAAGCTTGTTACTTTTATTTGAAGGAATTATGCTTTGTATTGTGATTATATTTTTAAATTAGTGTAACATAGCGGAGACTCGAGAAATAAGAAACTGGTTTTGAAATTAATTTGAATTGTATGAAGCTAATTGTGGGATTTTGGGCAGTTCATGGAGCCTAATCCTTGATGTTCAATCTTGGAAAGTGTCTATTTTAGGGAAGCTTCCTAATGTAGAATGCTTGTATTAGTTAGAAAACATACTCATCCTAATATATATATATATATATATATATATATATATATATCTTAATGGTAGCTTACAGAAATCGGATACACAAAAAACAATACGGATACATCCATCGGATCAAATTTAATTAAACTAAGAAAAAATAACACCAATCAGAGTAATTCTAAGGGTATATGGTATCCTATAAGAACTAAATTAATAATGGAATTTCCTAAAAGCTCATTACTTAAACAATAAATTCGGTTAGAATACTGAATCATTCTTGCATCAAAATCTTTGGCGGTAAAAATACTATCGACGTTCTCTCTTTAGTTCCCATAAGAGGAATTCAGCAGAATCAGCAACAAGCACACAAAGATAATGGTCGAAACTTGAAGCTTTGATACATTGTTCGTAGTTTATAGATATATCTAAAGCAAAATACATGAAGATATACAATAAGTTAAAGCCAGAACACGTATAATTCTATCAGCAACATTTTTCATGTCTTGATTTTCGCCATTTCTATGAAGAAAACTGATACTTCTTCTATGGAATATTTGATCAAAAGGTTGAAGGGAGCAAAAGAAAAAAAATGATCGTTTGCTTGAACGACCAGCTGACAATCTTCAGCACCCAACCAAAAAATAAGCACTAACGCGATCATATATCCTTTTAAGGTTCTTTTCCGATCGTTTTTGGGAGAGAGATTGAGCATTGTAGAGATTCCTTCTAGGATTTTTCATCACTTTTAAAAATAGGGTGTTTATAAATAAATTTAAGTCGGTAGATTAGCTGGGTTGCATGCATGCATGCATGCACCGCAACACAATTTGGATATTGCTTTTGAAAATCGATCTTCAACTAATGGCTGGTGCATGGGTTAAAACATGCATGGTAAACATATCTTTTTCTTATAAGAAGCAAAACGCATTGAAGTAGAAACATGTTTATCACTCAAAATCCTTCGATTCTAGTAACCTAAGTAAGAATTACCAAGATGATTAATTCTAAATTTATGAAAATTTAATTTTTAAATGTGAGTTCTATTTGTAAATTTATAACATTATTACAATATAATTTCTTGGTTAATTGTATATTATTTGCCCTTTTTTGTTTTTGGGAAGCATGATTAATTATTGATTTAATATTAAAATATAATTAAAGTTTTTTTTTTTTTTTACTGTAAGAAAGCATGGTTAAAGTGGTCGGGTTTTTTTTTTTTCTTACTGTAAGAAAGCATGGTTAAAGTGGTCGGGTAGTATGTCTTTTTCAAATTGTGTTGAAATTTTTTAATCAAAGAAAGAGGACGAGCATGAATAAACATCCACGCGCCTGAACCGGGCGTGTGCCTATCTATCATGGTAAAAGTACTGTTAACTCATCTTAAAGCATAAGGTAAACCGTTGACCGAAACATTTAACCGCCCGCCAGATCAGACAACAAGATCCACAGGCCAAAAAGTCCCCGCAGTTAAAGATTATTTACAATCACATAGCGACACGTGTCACTCTTTTTATTTTTCGGACTCCCTATTCGTTGATTGCCTTACCCCAATGGGCTCGTTCTTCCCTTGCTTCGTTTAAAGCTCTATCTTCCGAATCTACTTTCGATTGTTTTTGGCAGAAAATTTCGTACGGAGAAAAACTTTCACTATGGGAAATGCCCTTAGGTTTCTTTACGGGAAATGTTGCAAGCCGTCGACTGAAGAGGACTCCGGATCACTTGGTCCTCACGGCGTTTCTGCTGCCACCGTCGGCGTCTCAGCTCTAGCCCAGGATCTCTATCACTTTGAGATCACCTCACAGGTACTTTCTATGCGAAGCTGTTGTGATGATTTTAAGCCTGGTCTGGGTTTTTAATTGCTTGGAATTGTGTTGGATTTTAAAGAATATTGCATATTTGGGTTAGTTGATTTTTCATCCATGTGTATGGTTTGATCAGGTCCCAGAAGGACTCAGTAGGCATGTTGTGTCGTCAAAGAAGACTCAGGCTAATTGGTAGGGAAAAAAGTTCATTTACACAGGCAAAACGTTCTTGAAGAAATCAATTTTTCATGTTGCGAACTGAATATTTCAACTTCTTTCTCTTATTTATGAAGGTATAGAAAGCTATCGGAGGCGTGGAGACAAACAAAACCCCCACCAAAAACAGCTGAGGAAGCAGCTAGACTTGTAATTCAGACCTTGAAAAGACACCAAAAAGCTGATGTTGAGGTACTGCATCACTGACCACAGAACACAGTATCGTTTCTATTCATTGCATAATGCTTGAAACTGTAGTTGAATACAATTGTTATATTGATTGTTAATTTTACAGGGTCTGTTGGATTTCTATGGTTTGCCTCTTCCTGATACCCTTGTCCCAGTTTCTACTGGTGTCCCAACAGAATTGCCAGAAGGAGTGAAATATGAAATGCAAACACTACCGGTAAGAAACATCCTCCTCTTGAATTCCAGATATCATAAATTGTGAAAATTGGATCATGTTAATGAAACAATGTAATGGATTCAGGTTGATGCGCGAGCAATACCGGATGGGGATACCATAACAGTGTACGTTAGCACAGCTGACCCACGGGAGTCGGCGTGCGTTCCCAGAGAAGTACAAGTGGCAGCTATTCAAAGATCAAAAGCACGAGCAGAGAGAAACTATAAACAAGCAGATGCACTTCACCAGGAAATCATTGATGCTGGATATCGGTTGGCTATGCAAGAACTTTTGAATAAACTTGTTCATAAATTAATCCTTGAATTTGGCTACTAATGGTTTTGACTATAATCTATCTCAGAGTAATAAATCTTGCAAACAATGAGGAGGTTCTTGCTCGAAAGTATCGGCTTCGACTAAGGTAACAACTGATACAATTATCTACTTTTTCGGATCTCATCTACTAAACCTTATGTAATAGCTGTGGCTAATGGTTTTTAAATGAAAGCAGGGGCATAGATGCGCCCGAGAGTTCGATGCCATATGGAAACGAAGCACAACAGGAATTGATTAAGATTGTTCAAGGAAAGTGTTTGAGAGTTCTGGTTTACGGTGAGGATCGTTATGGTCGCTGCGTTGGTGATATATATTGCAATGGCATATTCGTTCAGGTATTGCATCTTTCATCCTCGGTTTTGCTCAACTGTTGCGTGGAATAAGTCTTCTAATCTCCCCGTTATAACAGGAATTGATGCTCAAAAAAGGGTGTGCATGGCATTACTCCGCCTATGACAAACGCTTAGAACTTGCAAAAGTGAGTGATCACTAACGCATTTTAGTACTTACATTGCGTTTTATTTGTTGTTCTCAATTACTAAATCTTCTAAACTATACTTTTTACCAGTGGGAAAAAGAGGCTCGAGCAAGGAGGGTCGGGTTATGGGCAGCATCAAACCCAGAAGAGCCATGGGAATGGAGGAAAGACAGACGTGAAGGCAGATAAAAAGAAATGCCAGAGGAGTAACCAGCTAGACAACTGTAAATTCTGTCTGACTCAGAATTACATGGTCTAGGCAAAAAGGAAACCAGAGTATATTCTCATTCACAACCTGGAGTTAGGAGACGAAAAAAAACACAGTAACATAGCAAGATGAAACTCTCTATCTTATTCAGAGCAAGATGAAAAAAACACCGTAACACCATTTGTTTGCTATCCTATTCAGAGCTTTTGCTGTTGGTATTTCAGTTGAGAAAATAACTAAAATGTTTGGTTGGTTGGTAGTTATTATCATTGCACGAGCAACTGGCACTATCTTTGTGTAAATTCAACATTTGTAAACACTTGTCACTGCAGCATCTATCAAATGATCAATATGTATTTATCTTCCGAGCAACAGTGATGAAAATTGCTGATAAACAATAGAAAGTGCTGAATATTCATATTGAAGAAAAGTTCGAAATAGAGTAACAGAACACTCTCTGTATTGAACATTTGATGTCCATAAACATCACCAATAAATATGACCCTGATTAAATATATTTCAGAAAGGATATTAGAAATTTTACAATGACCAAAAATTCAAAATTTTAAATACAGCAGATCATGGGTGAAGACATAGCTAGAGAAATAATTATAAAAGAAAATCAAACACTTTGGGGGACATGAGAGATGTAAATGGCCATCATATTTCAGTGGAAACGCAATAAAAGCAGATGCACGGCCCAAGAACCCCCTGGAAAAGACCAGAAGCATTGTTCAGTACATGGTAGAAATGGTTGAATACATCTCACTGAGAAATTAGTTATCCAAAACTTGATTTCACAGAGAACTACAACTTACCAATTAAAGGTTGAGTATCACAGACAAATGTTCATATTCAATCAGCAAAAATTTTATTGACATTAAATGTGAATAATAAGTAAACTCTCCCTATGAACGAGAAGGACATTAGTAAATTCCAGAGCATTGCTAAAAATCATCTGACAGAGAAGATGAACATGAAGGACATTAGTAAATTCCAGGGCATTGCTAAAAATCATCTGACAGAGAAGATGAACATGAAGGACATTAGTAAATTCCAGGGCATTGAATTTCAGGCATACTGGAATTGGTTCCATATCATGCATATTGAAAGATTCACTCGCAACAGGTAAAAGGAGAGGTTTAACTCACATTGGCATTTGTAATTTTAGAGGAGCAAAAAATTTGATCTCATTTTGTATCAACCTTCAATTCGTCAGAATCCGAGTCACTTGCAGCATAACCTTGAGTAACCAAATAGAGGTCAATTAAAGCAAAACAAAGCCACTGTTAGTGTCCTAATGATCAATTCAAACAACAGCATAATTATGAAGGAGGCTACCTGGAGGTTTATTGCTTACTTTCCAGGCAGAAGACCGACCCTGTGAAGCTCTACTAATCCAAGCACGCCCCTTATATAAGAATAAATGCTTGATTCATTCAGTACCATAAATTCTCAATGATTCCTAAACAAAACAGAGGAGAGTAGTATTCCACCAGCAACAATGAAGAACATTTATCAATCAACAAAACTGACAAAAACAGAAAATCTTATCATCGTCTGACACTGCACTCAGTGCTGTAACATCAAGAACAAATATGCCAATGCTGCTTCCATTTGTTTGCCAATGAGTACTAAGCATGAAAGTTTCTGGTTTTCAGTTAATTAAAACGCAAATACCAAAACCCTTGATTCTGAATGTCCCTGATACAACATTTAGCCCAATTCAAGAGAATTTGCTCTAACCTAAAACCAAAACCACATGAAAGAAATTTAACCTCTTGCATCTCTGAAACACCATAACTGCAGAGACAAGACTCTATCCATACAAAGAAAAAACAACTCAGAACCAAAAACAACATAATTCTACAAAAAAAAGAAAAAAACAATAAAATTGGATTCTGATATCTCTAGAAACATTGCATCCGAACAACAGGAAAGCAATAAAAATGAATTCTGGCCTCTCAAGCAACATGGTATCCAACAACAGAAACCCAGTAACAAAAACATCGTTACTCAAACAAAAAGCAAAAGATGACCTTTTTTTCATCTCTAGGAACACCATATCCACTCATATACATTTGCCCAACAAGCATTTCCATAGTTCTATCACCATTTTTGGCTTCTTTAAGCGTGTCCTGAAACCATCTCTGCACACAATCAGAGACCACCTCAGCCAACGGCACACGTTCTCGTCCCTTCAAAATGTTTTCCATTTTTGGCTTCTTCACTGGCTCTACGCGGACGTTACAACCACCATCCTGTCTTGTTTTTGTCTCTGGTAGAGCTCTTACAACTGGCGGCGGCTTTGTGTGTCTTGGTCTTGATCTCTGCAGTCTTTCAGATGATGATGAGAGTAATCTTGCGAGTTCACGCAGACTGGTTGCTGACGATGGAAGCGATTTTCCCATATATGTATTGAAAAAATTAAAAAACTTTTTCCTTTGTTTGCCTTTTTTCTCTTTTCTTATCTGGTTTTGAAGGTCAAAGTTCGTGGGTTGGATTGGGTTTGTTTATTTAGATCTTGAGTTCAATACAACACAAATTTGCTGCCCTTTCCGATGGTTCTTAGGGCAACAGACTTTTTCCTTTCAATATTTTTAATTTTTTGTTTATTTTTGCCACCATTTTCCTTGCTTTTTATTTTATTTTATTATATATATTTTATTATTTTTTATTAAAATAATATATTAATTAAATATTTTAAATATATATAATGATCATTAAATTAAATTTATCACCTATTTTTTTAACATAATTAATTTAAATACATTTAAAATTTTTTTAATTTATATTATAAAATATAAAATTAATTTATAAATTTTTATTATTAATTATGTTATATATTACTCTAAAAAATTAAAAAAAAAAATACTAATCTTTTAACTGTTATAACATGTCTAATAATGTATACCCAGTTGTGTTCTGTTTTGGTAGTTTACAAAGCAGTAACATGGGCCACAAACATATATGTATATATGATTTTTGATGGGCAGTTCTTGTTTCTCTTGGGGTCATATAATTTGCGTACCTCCCCATGTTTCTCTCGCTAGCTCTTTGAGCTTCCTCTTCTCCTCCATTCGATGTTCGTTCATTGCATGTCTTCCATAATTCCTTGAAATTTCCTGTGTTGTTTTGATAATAACAGCTTCATGAAACAAATGTTGTGGTGTTGCATGTAATATGTAACACAAATTCGACAAGGATCAGCTGCTTTCCGCATTGATTTTTAAGTTCTCATCGAGGTATGTTGGAAAATTCTCTGGTTTATTCACCTTTTGGATGAAAAAGTAATGGTCTTTATTGTGCTACAAGGTGTTTGATGAAG
Source organism: Swietenia macrophylla (assembly GCA_032401905.1). Taxonomy (NCBI): domain Eukaryota; kingdom Viridiplantae; phylum Streptophyta; class Magnoliopsida; order Sapindales; family Meliaceae; genus Swietenia; species Swietenia macrophylla. Next base: position 7,165,622 of record CP135569.1, on the reverse strand, counting down.
TTCTGAATGAATGAATGTCTCCTTTCTGTTTACAGGATTTTAAAAAATAATAATAGTGATATTAAATTCTAGAATCAGCAAATGGATTGATTAAGAAAATGTCAGGTGATTTTGTAGCTCTTTTTTATAGTAATTAAAATGAAACAAGAAATGGTAGGCAATTCACCCACAAAACACATTTTTCTCATGCCACAATGATATGGTAGGGATCAATTTGAACAACCTGAAAACATGATCAAGAGAAACTTATTTCTCCCTACACAAATCTGGAAATTAATTTCCTGGTTAAGTATGCAAAGATTCATTTATATATTGTTGGCAGCTTCAAGTTTCATGATTTTTTTTCTTCAGTCTGCAACGTTGAGGCACAGTTTGTTGAACAATGTTGAACCCAGCAACATCCTGATCCTTAAAGAGTCAAATTGCATTTTAATTAGAAAATTGAGGAATGAAAATGAACTGGTCATAGAAATTCTTTATTGGAGTTGGTGTATTTTAGCATTACTTTTCATGTTTCTTCCATATTTTCAACTACTCCACGCATGACAACAATCCCTTGAAGCTCAAAAATCTTCGATTCATTTTCCAGGAAATTAATGTGGAGAAAGCCCCAATAGCCCCACAACTTGAAGCAAGGAACTCAAAAACAAGAATATTATCAATTCCAATGGAAGATTCAGGGTGGGAATATGGAGTTCCCATTATTAACATCGTTGGTGAGAACTTCTGTGTGCCTTACACCATGGAAATGCTTGTGAAAAAGAGAATCCAAGGATTCTCCAACGCGCATTATGATGTTTATGATATTAGCGGAAATTTACTGCTCCAAGTTGATGGCAATTTATGGAAATTGCACAAGAAAAGAGTCATGCGAGATCCTGCTGGTGTTCCTATCCTCACTATGCGCCAAAAGGTAATCGACGTGCTTTCAAAGTTAAGCTCAAATACAACAATTTCAATCACACGTTTGAAGAATTTTGATATGATTATGTGAAATTTTCCTAGTCATTTAAATGGCGGAAAGCGTGGTCGATTCATGCTGGTGAAAATTCAGAAGATGACAGTAACATTCTCTTCAAAGTTGATCAAGCAAATCCTCTTCAGATTAAAACAAAGCTTGAAGTGTTCTTGCCTGAAAACGACGGCAGAAAATCAGACTTCCATGTAACAGGAAGTTTTTCTTCTCTATCTTTCAAGGTTTACAAAGGCAAATCTGTCATTTCACAGGTAGAGTCTCCTGTAGACAATAACTCTCCAGGATTATTCTTGCACAGTCTGGAATTCTTTCAGCTCAAGTTTCCAGGAATTACAGAACAATCAATTCATTTGATATTTCAGGCAAATCACAGCTACTCTTGGGGAAGTTTCTGCAAAGGTAGAGAAAGTTTCAAAGTAAGAGTTCATCCAGAGGTGGATTATTCATTTATCATGGCATTACTGGTTATTCTTGAAGAGAATGAAAATTGAGAATCTCTGATCACTTTCCTTTGAAAATTTGTCCATGCATAATTAACATCTTATATATGCTGATACTAGCCTATCCGATACGTGCTTCCAAATTAATCACTTCTATCAGAAGTGATTTTGCACTTTTTACAGCTCCTTCCTTCCAGCTATATGTAATTCTCACCCTTCCACTACTGTACTACACAATCCTTTGATAAACAGGAGCCTCCCAAATTTAGGGTTCCCTGGTTTATTGACCGATTAATCAATTGAGAAATTCAAGGTAAGCATAATGATATATGGGTATGCACTCTTTCCCAGTATTTTACCATGTCTATAAGTATTAAAGCTTATCAACATTAGACTTTTGATCTCCACGATAAGGATGCCACCGTACTCAGAATCCAATGTCAAATTTGCTTATAATTAATTATGTCTTTTGATTACATATATATATTCTCTGTTGAGAAGTCAAAGATGATTTTATATGCTTCAATGTAATTTTCAATCAATTGTCTTTAGTGGGTGGCCAAAGAAAAAGAAAAGCTCATCTAACAAACATGAAAGCAATTTGAATATTGTATTTGTGGACGCTTCATCTACTTCATATCCCCTCACAAACAGATTAATTCTTAACTTTTTCCGAGAAACTGGATGGATTCCCGGAAAAAGTTTTTCAATCTAAAGGGCACCCTTACCTGGCTAGGCTAGCTATTTTCCACACAGAAAGTATCTCCATACTACATAAATATATATATAAATAGATAATTTTTTTTTATTTTGACATCTGGTGATATATTACTTAATTTATTATTTAACACACTTTCAATTACTTCAATTAAAATTTTTTTTTTTACAGCTTTTTTAAATTAATTTTCTTATAAAAAAAAAAAAAAAAAGAAGGGATGATGTCGGTATCGTTGAAAGGATAAAATCCACGGCATATTCGATCAACATATTTGTGGAATAACTTTCGACAAGTAACTTTGGTATATATAGGAATCGTATGCGGAATTAAATCCTGAAACTGAGCCACTACTTGTTGCTTCAGTTTCTGCAATTTTTATGTTGAATCAGAATATGAGTCTCCATATTTTTGGCACGCATGAGTGCTCCAGATCATCACCTTGCCAGCTGAAGATGGTGACAAAGAATATAATATACCTCTCTTTTGGCATATTATTATTATTATTATTATTATTCTTTATTCCTTTTCAAATTGTAATGTGAAAGAAAGTGACCCCATCAACGATACTCGTCGTGGCTCTTGTACAAGGGAAGGAATTAACATGTAATTGAAGACAAATGGATTGGCATCAGCATAACCACCCTTGACTAATACGGATCAGCGTTAGCACAATGAATTAATATATATATATATATATATATATATATTTTTCTTTTTTTTTATGGGAACGGTTGGTCCCACTAAGCAGGTTAAAAACGTGATGGAGAAATGATATGATGGCGTTAGTAATGCTAATTTTTATTGGCAGTCAGTCACGTTGTTTTCCTTTCCTATGGATCAAAAGGCCGATAGGATATGATCCGTGTGGACCTACATTTCACTTCCTTTCAATACGCTTTGTTCATTCTGAATTAGCTATAATCGAATATCATCGTACACGTGTCAGGAAAGTTATTGGGATTGAATGATTGGTTATTTCATGAAAAAAAAAAAAAAAAAAGAAGCCAACCAAACTGTCTGCGATCAACCGCCCCTCTGTTTTGTCCATTTCCTTCCTTTTTTATTATTATTTATTTATTTTCTTATAAAATTTATTTATTTTTGAAAAGGGATTGATTACATCTGCAAGATCGGACGGCGGATGAAACAAAAGAAAGCTCATCACTAGTTTATTAAAGAAACAACACCTTTTTATTACAGAATCATAGATAGAAACAACAGGATACGACCAACCGGATTCGGGTCCACACGTCACGATCCGATCCATCAAAACCCGAATAAAACGGTCGACTATCAAAAACCAACACACACAAACGGATTACGGACCCCAGAAGCCAAACCAAACACGCTAAAAAACAAGGAAAAAGCACTCTGCCCTCCCAAACAGGGCCTTAAGTCACTCACATCTCTAAAAGTGACTGTCCAATCAGGAGGTAACACTTGTGCAGCGCTTTATTTATTCCAACCTACACACAGCTGCACACTTGACCAAGATTTATTTTATATTTTTATATTGCAAGAACCAAACCCGGTACAGACTTTCCGACCCGGTTGGAGAAGCTGCTCTCCCAAACGGACGGGCAATGCACCGGAGTAATCTCCACCTTTGATGGGAAATCAGAGGGTGCAGACTGCTTGCTTTTACTTTGACTGCTCAAGTTTCCAAGTCGGGTGACAGTGAGTGAAGTGTTGAAATATTCTCTGACTTGTGTGATTATCCCATCAGTGACGGTCCAGGCGTGGACCCAGGAGATTTGACGGCTGTGATCGCAGCCTTCGGCGATGACAATGGGCCCAAAAGACGTGACAGAGAGAGGAACGAATTCGAATGAGCCGTCGGAAGCTGATGAAGCGCCAGTCAGAAGGTGCATCAAAAACTGGTGAGTCGGCGGGCCATGGAACCACCACTCGAGGTCCTGGGCGAGAATCTGCTGAACCGTGCCTACGTCTCGAGAGCTTAAGGCGTCATACAGGGCAAGAACCACTCGTTGGTTCTTGTTTTCGGATCCTTCCAGAGTTTTCTCCTGAGAGTTAGCCAGTTCTTGAATGAAAACCTGCAGAGACAGAATGAAAACAAACAAAATGGAAATGAAGGAAAACCAGAGAGAGAACCGGTGAGGTTTGCGAGGAAGGTTGTATCTGGGGTTTATATAGGAAGGGAAGGGAAATGAGAAGAGATTCTCTATTTCGCTTTCATTGTCAAGAGTGTTGCAACTTGCAAGCCTCTGTCTGGGGAAAAGTCCTTTCATGAGCATTTTGGCCATTTGAATCAGATAACTTAAGGGTATTTTGGGATGTAGACGTAGTCGCCTAAGGAAGGTGACATGGCTGTCTGTTGACGTGTCCTATGGTAAAATGTTTGAGCGTGCTGTTTGGCCACAGGTGTCTGGTACGTGTGAAGACAGGCAGGCAGGCAAGCGCGGCAAGGAATAGTCAAGCCTACTACGTTTGACCAAATCTAAATAATTATACGTCATTACAAAATATTTTCAGTTAATTACATGTACATGTTTCTCTAAATAATTAAGACCAAGAAACATCAAAATCTTACGCTATGGACTTCATTAAGAGGTTGCGGCACGGCAAAGGCCAAGGAACCTGTTCAAAATTTTACCATCCAAATTGACATTAATTGTGTAAAATAAATTATTAATAAAAATTATATATGAATATTTATTATAGGAATAAAACTAACAAATAAAGTTACTAATAGCTTAAAAGTTGAGAAATAAAGCTACTAATAAATATTTAAAAAAATAAAGCTACTAATAAATGTCTTAAAAAATAAAATTACAATTTTATATTAAAATACGCAAGAATTTAAATAAAAAATAAGACATTTTTAACTATGAAAAATATAAATTCATAAATTTTATATATGCGTGTTAATTCAATCGAATCAAATAATTAATGTTTATAAATTTATTAATACTTTTAAAATTATTTTATTTTATAAAATAAATTTATTATATTTCGACATGACACGAAAAATAATAATAATAATATTATTATTCTATTATTACGACGTAGTTAGATTCAACATGGGAAGTAAAAATTTTGACAGTTGGAAAACATTAATCGGTCACCAAAATGTATTCAGTAGCCAACTTTGTCAATCAATCAATCATGCAAATGAATACGAGGAGGAGGGTGGGGTGGGTTCCATTTTGCAAAGTGATGCAAAGACAAGTATGGTGGTTTGTCTTGTGCAATAGAGATCAAAACAGTCCTGGTAAAAACACAGTGGTGTGTTAGACTGGAATGGAGCCAGACAAAATTGTTAATCTTGTTTTGATAAGCGATAAATACAAGATCAGAAGGCGGTCATTGCTCTAGATTGTTAAATCTAGAAAAAGTGGTCCAGTTTTATCTTGACAGTTGCCACGTTCCAAGAAATAGAGTTAAAGTTGGCTGTCCCCATGCCAAGCCTAGCCAGCGTGAGAAGCCAAAAATTGATGGTGACAAGCACCACTTGCGCCGTGCATTCAAAGAGCCCGTTTTGGTAGTACCGAAAGCCCCATTTGTGACGACAGGAACTTCTTAAATGGTTGGGGTCAGGGAGTCGAAAACTTTGATGACTCGCTGGAGCCTGTGTTAGAATTCAAGGATGCCTTTTTGAAGTTTTCGGGGTAGCCACTCGGCAACTGTTTTTACAAAAAGTTAACAGTATATTCAAACTGAAATATTACTCTAATATTTACCTGAATTAGAGGCAGCAGAAGCACAGCACTTGCCCCCCATTCTATTCCTGCGTGTGTTTTACTTTAATAATCAGATATTGTGGCTTCAGATTTTGAAAAACCCAAATGTCTTCCAACACATGCAATTTACCTACTTTCCCGTACGGGAATTTACGATGGACAGAAGCCTAACTTCTCTTAAATGAGTTCCTACCCCTACGGAGGGAATTCTGGTACCTCAGTTTTGGCCATGTGGTAAATTCTCTACATTTCAACAGCCAAATTGAGATTGGTTGTGTGGCCTTTTGGAAAGGTCAGTAGCCTTTCAGGATTTTTAATGCAGGTTTCTCTGCACAATTCTCAAGCCGACATCATGGAGCAAGAAGTTTCCAGGTATGCTGATTTTTACCAGTCTCTGTTGTCTATTTGTGCCACCAAAGAAACTACTGCATTTACGCCGTCCACCCAGCATAATAGGACAGGTTTACATTAAGGTAGGTAACAGAAGGCTTATAAAAATGGAGATAAAGAATGGAAAAGGTGAAGACAAGAGGTAACTTCCATGACTCTTTTAACTGCTTGTGTAGACATAGATTAGTTCTTCAGACAAATGTCCATTTATCTCGTAAGAAAAGCAAACAAGCATCAGAAAGCAAGGAAGAATGACTCAAACAAAGCCTTTCCTTCATTTAAGTATTGATCTGTCAAATATAAAACAGTTAATCACGTAACTACCCACTAACTGTAGTTCATTGGGCATGGGGTAAAGAAGAAGAAGTCAAATTGACTTCTTCATGCAAGATCAATTTTGCTTTTAATTGAATAAAGGGACTGCAATTAAACTGTTTAAGGCGGCAATCAAATGAATTTTCGTTGAACAAGGATGCAATGATTTTTATTATAAATAAATATTTTTTTCACTTAATTTTTTTCCTCCCATACAATTTTATTTTTTCTCAATTTAATTATTCTCTTTCTTATAACTTCTTAATTTTTTTTTAAAATATTATCAAAATTTTACTTGAATGTATACTTTAAAATATTTGAGAGAGTGATATTAAATAAAAAATTATAATTTCACTTTTATAGTAAATTTTTTATATTATCCGTAATTTTTATTCCAATTGATTTGAAAATTTATCACGTAAATTTTGTGTTATTTATTTTTTATCTTTTATTATTATTATTATTATTATTATATGACAAACACTGTTATCTAAATATGATAAAAGATTAAATCTCCTATTTTTATTATTGTGATTATATAATAAGTATTGTTTTCTAAATATTACGAAAGACTAAAATTTTTATTTACATTATATTTTATTATTATATTTGCATAGTTAAAAACGCCATCTCAATTATAAAAAGTTAAACTTTCTATACACATAACAATTATTTTAAATTTTATTAATAACTATAGTTGAAAATTCTCGAAATATCCTAACATTAACTAACATGAATATTACAAATAATAATACCAAAAAGTGAGACTCTTGGCACCGCTATGTATCTCCGTTCTTGTGCAAGTGTTTCAGAAGTTATTTTGCCTTCAATGACCTTCCTCATCGAAGGTTACGAAGAGTTCTACCTCAGTCATAAAGTAGAATCAAAGCAATAATTTTTCTGCTCGATATGTGAACCTGCATGTACAATCAAACTATAGTATAGCTAGCTAATCATAAAACTAACAAACATATTTCAAGGATCAAGCAAGCAAGACTAAGTCCATGGTCTTAACTTTCCATCTGACCATATAGAAATAGCAAATATACTCGAGCAAGCTAGAATCAGTCCATAGTCTCACTATCATCCGCTCATGAGGAGCAACGATGACATTTGGCTCCAAAGAATACTTACAAGTCAACTATTTAAGTAAAGCCTAACTACATGGGTTAGTGCGTAAATGCTTGCTAAAAGGAATTGCGAAATTACTCTATTGTGTTTCTTTGCCAATTTTGAGCTCAAGTTTGACTACCACTAGACAACAGTCAATCACCAAAATGAGAATCATGATTACACTGCAAAAGTGGTTTTGAAATAGAATGCTAATGGCAATATAAGCTTATCTTGAGCCTGTCCTATTTCACACATCTATCGACCACTTGAAAATTTTTGCATGATACCGACCTAGTAGCGAGAAAGATCTATCACTACCTAGTGAGATAGAAAGATCTATACCTAGTGGGAAACTGGAATTATGAGGAATCAACAACAATCAGTATGGCCCTCTTAAAATGTGACAGCATAACTACTCCATTACCAAAAATAATTGTGTAAAAAGAATAATTGAGTGAGGATAGAGCAGAGAGAAAAATTGATGTAAAATGTCTCATAATATGCAGGACACCATTAAGGTGTCAAACAAAGTCATAGAGCAGTTCTTGGAATAGTAATGGTACTGATTTTCTATTGCTGCAGTGCTTCAGCCAGAAGTACCAAAGATAGGTAAAAAAGCATTAGAATATGACTTCAAAAAAAAAACTTAACAAAAATGATCTCCCATTTTAACAAGAATATAAGGGCAAGAGAGATTACGACAGAAAAAAATTATTGCCCTAAACATTTATTTTCTAGTAAATTTTATATCGCAGATTCTTCAAGCTAACAAGAAAGATGTTATCCTCCAAACTTTGCTTAGATTAATGCATTTCTGCAATTATGAATTAAACCATAAACAGAACAGCAATGAAAGTAATGAAAACATATTGCACAGAAAGAATTTACTGTGACAGTGCCAGATCTGTATAAAAGGACATGGGGGTATTTGATGCCTGGTAATTCATTTCAAAAAACAAGAAAATTTTAAGTAATCTATTACAACAAAAATCATATACCAGCAAAACTTTGAAATGACTTTTCGTTAAGAGTCTTCTCTCTGTATCATTGATGGAAAAGGAGCGTTCATGGTTCCTTCTCTTGAAAAAGACTCTTCTGTGATAGAAATCTGTCTTTCTGGACTATAATATCCCTTTGAAAATCTACTGGGACTCGAAGAATTAGCTATATTGGACTTGGGTGTGCTAGGGCTGTTCCCAAGTGGAGAACTTGGGCCAGATCTGAATTGTGTCATTCCATCTTCACGTGGCAAAGGTGACAATGGCAGCTGATCACCATTGTCCATTGGTTTTCGGCAAAACTTATCTTCTACAATATCATAAGCATTCCCAGTCCGCACTTCTTGAGCAAGAGAACACCAACAGCAGCAAAGCCACAGTGCGCAGTCGCTGACCACCGGATGACCAAAACAGAAGTTATAAGCTGGCAAATTGAATCTCTTTCTCATTTGAAACCTCCAAAAGCCACCATAGAGTAAACCAAAACCACAAAGAACAACTCCCGTGACAGATAACACCTCTCTGACAGCCTCATTATCAATATTAACAGCTGCCAAATTGAAAATCCAGAAAGGAGCCATACAAAACAAGATAAAAGTTGCAATATGAACATACATGTTGCCAAACCCAAGTCTCTCCATATTCCAGCCGAAAACACAAAAAGTACAAAAAAGCGACAGGTATGCAATAGATATATTGTCCCACAGATCAAGTATCCTGCCACTCCATTTTGGTTGATTTTCAACCACTCTCTGCTCATCTCCAGCTGCAAATGAATATCTCTTCTCTAATGATTTCAATCTCACTTGGTGTTGCCTAACACATTCACCAGCTGCGATTGGAACACGGGCTTCCTCGTCACTTAGGGAATGATAATCTTTTCCAAGGGGGCTCATCATTGAGTAAACACCAGCAAATGCAGGTGCAGCTATTGCAACAGATATGCAAATTCCAACACCTATAGCTGGTCGCTCGGATCTCCTGTATCCCAAGTTTAGACTGCAAAGCGCATATTGAGCAAAGCAGTTCACATTAAGCAGAACAACAACAACCATCATGTGTGCCCACTCATGTGGCTTATAAGTCCCATTCTTGCAGTAAATCTTTCTAAGTCTAGGAATGTCTTCAGGATTCCACCTCCAAAGAAGTATGAGGTGGTAGAGTCTCTTTGGGTGCTGGTACAAACACATAAGAGTAAACAGTGCATTGAGAATTTGATTATTAACCTCAAACCAACCATCTCTTTGAGACTTCCTTGGTATCACTTTGTTTAACATTCCAGTCATAACAAGGAACAGAATAGCACCAGAGACAGCAACACAAATGATCCACACAAATAGAGCCATGTTCAATGGGTCTTTTATCCATTCTTTGCACATTTTCCTGAGCGAGACCCAATCAATTTTTCGTCCAAAAACCCCTTTCAGGCGATCTCTAAGACCATGACCACTAGAAACTGCCACAGATCGTGAAATCTCATCTCTCTGCTGAGCTATCTGTTTGAACTTGGCCGATGCAGAGCCGAACTTGAGCAACTTTAATCTATTAGGAATAGCACCAAATGCACCATTAAACCTTCTTTCAGGCTTTTCACCATTTTCACCGCTTAGTAGTGTCCTCCGCGATGCTGATAAATCAAAAGCCATTTGACTATTTGTTTGAGTATCATCAGATCCCTCAATCTCCATCTTGTGGCTTTCGTTAACAGTGAAATCCATTATCGTATCAAACTTGAACTTCCCAACCAACTACTGAAACAGCATCATCCAAATGTGCCCCGCCAGAGAACACTAAACGCTACCGAAACCCAGACAACGGATCCTCTATTTTTCCGTTCTTTTCCAGCTGAAATTGTTCTGAACAAGAGAAAGATAAAAAATAAAAAAGAGAAGAAAGAATAATATCAAGCAAAAAGAAATGAAACCAGATATCCTACAACCAAAGAAATTGTTCTATCAACAAAAGCACAAAACCCATGACAGAAATTTGATAGGCAGAAGCTGACCCAATTGAAAAATACAAACTACGACAAAAATTCATGGATAAAAGAAGACAATAATACAGTTACTACCCTAACTTGTTCGAACAAATAATAAATAAAAATCTACAAAACACAATAAGAAAAAAGGTGTGCTTAAAATCCCAAAAATCAAAACTTTAATCCTCAATTCAATAGAAAATAACTGAATGGGAAGGTATCCATCCATAAACAGGTAAAAGAGTAATATAAAGCAGAGGTTCATCGAGCAAAAAGAAATAAAAGAGTGAATGAAAAACGAAAAGAAGCAAAGAAGATAAGAAAACAAATATACAAGGAAAGAATATAAATCTAAAGCATACATACCCATATGGATTGACAGCGAAACAAACTTGAAGAACAAAAGTCGATCAGCATACGATTAAACAACTCTCAGCAAATACTGAAGAAGGGATCCTACTTCGTATAGATTTATTGTTCTTTTTTCAAATCAAAAGGAAAAAAAAATTGAGATTCCATAATTAGCTGGAAGTGGGTTGATAAAGTAAGAGGCATTCTCGAAGAATAAAGAGTCGAGAATTGATAATATTATCCCCGCGGGCGTCGACAGCTTAGCTAACACAGCTTTTACTCCCCACCCCAACGACAAACAGCAACGGTTGTGACTTTTTGTCTTATGAAGAGGCACCAAACTGTGTCGTTTTGTCTTAAATTTTCAAATTCGAATAATAAGTAATTTAACTGTTTTTTTTTTCAATATATCTATCGAACACTTTATTTGATATCTTCCAATAAGGCCAAATAGTCAGGACACGTGTCATCATCCATGTGAGAATTGGAGGACAGCTGTAAGAATCCGCAATGAAGTCTAAATTTGGTAACAATAAGAAATTGGGATTCTTGTTCCTCTTCCAATCAATTTTTTTCTTTCTTTCCTTTTTTTTTTTTTAATTTTCTTCATGTTGACGACTAAGAGTTAAATTCTACAATAACTGCACACTCATAAATTTATTTTTATATTTTAATAATATATAAATATTATAAATTTATATTTTATAAAAAAATATTATATAATTTATATAAAATATTTTACTCGTTTAATTTATTTTATACAAAATAATTTTAATTTTTTATTTTAAATTTATAATATTAATTATATTATTTTTTAATTATTTAAAAAAATAAAAAGGAGCCCCGCAGGTCAACCCACAAAGGCCGCCCTCAAAGATTGTGCCGACCCTCTTTTTTTAATCAAACGCGACGGACAAACCCGATGCGTGAGCCCCAAAGACTCACTTTTGTCGGGTCGAACCGGCCCATTTGACATTTCTGATCAGTTGTTCGATAACACAAACGAATTCAGAACAGCTTTTCCTTTCGATACTCCATTTTCACAATAAATTTGCAGTAACAGGATTACTGAAAACCATTTCCGATCACAAACTAGAGTTCACAATGGCAATCGTATCCATTTCCATCAAAACCCAAACCAAGTGCTTTCTGACTAAAGTAACAATCATAACTGAAGCAAACACAGTATAATCGTGCAGAGGAAAATCAAAACCACAGTACATCTACGTATATGTCATGGAACTTAGGTAAGATCGTCCTCCTCCAACTCTTTGGCTTTCAGCTTTTCCTTCACCCTCAACAGTAGGGTTGTCTTCCAAGGATCCTATATATCAGTTTCCGCAAACACCAAACAACATTAAAATATATGAAGAGCAGCATGAAAATGGTTAGCATCTGTCTTACATGAGGGCCAAAGTAAATATATTGACCAATAAAAGTCAACTTCTCAACCAGAACAGATATATGATTTCACAGCAGTGAATATTGAGATCAATCAATAGGTGATAGATCATACAATTCTTTTTTTTTTTTTTTTCCCACGACAAAGTTAGTTGCAAGAAAATATTGAGATCAATCAATAGGTGATAGATCATACAATTCTTTTTTTTTTTTTTCCCACGACAAAGTTAGTTGCAAGAAAATGAAAAATAGTTCTCTAAGGCTTTCCGGCAAAATTTAGTGGCCCTTTTTCTTTCCACATCGACCTCCCCCCC